>WUQG02437745.1:0-13833 GCA_011317285.2 Androctonus mauritanicus
TATTCTCCGATATATATATATCTATATTTATACCTAGTCAAAAATTTTCCCGGGGAAACCCTGTAAAAAAAGTTTAAGTTTAGTATTTATGTGTTATAAATTCGAAATCACCTATGAAAACGTGAGTAGGAATAACATTAAGCATGTAGCAATCATTCGTGGCATAAAAATGATTATGAATTTGTTTACAGCTTCCAGAATCTTTCCTTAACACAACCCGTAAATTAGCATCACACTTCAGGCACCATCATTACAATCATATGGATCGGAATGCATATGCCAAGAATCCAGAAGGCCAAGTGCGTGTTGAGTTCAACGTGTCGATTCACGATCCAGTAGCCGATCTTCGTGTATACGAACCTCACGAAACCATTTATTATACTCACATTTACGTTCCTCAGTTCCATCCAGTGAGAACTTATCCGTTCTTTTACTACAGCAACTTACAAGAATACACGAGAATTTACAATTACCGTAAATTTTTTGAAATTTTATTTGTATTTATGCAAAATAAATTTATCGATTTTTAATTAGATATATCATTTTTTTTTCCTCGTTCAGCGTACTGTTTGGTGCAAAAGGACGAAGTGAGGACGTTCGATAACGTGACTTATACGCTGCCACCGATAGATTGCTATAAAGTAATCGCTAAAGATTGTTCTCCAACGCAGCATTTTCTTGTCCTAGGAAAGAAAATTACTCATTCACGTTACGAAAAGGTAAAGATGAAAGTTAAAAGTCAATAAGATTAAAAATTTAATGATTGTTTACAATTTCAGGCAGTTAAAATATTCTTCGATAAGTATAAAGTGGAAGCTCTACCAGTTTCTGAAGAATCCGATCTGATTGTGCGGGTTAATGGCAAAAGAGTTAAAGTGATCGAAAACGAGCCTTATTACCATTACGTGCAAGATGGAGACAGACAAGCACTCTTGTTTCTTGTTTCTTATAACGGTCTATACTTTTCATTCCATTCTCACTCCTATGGACTCACTATTGAGTACGATGGAAAGGCTATAGCTGTCCAGGTACTCTCTACAATTCTTGCAAAGAGAAAGGTCTCGAAAACAAAGATTGAATGAAGTTTTTTCTTGCAGGTTTCACCATTGCAAAGAGGAAAACAATGTGGTTTATGTGGAGACTACAATGGAGATCAGTTAGACGAATTTCGTGGGCCAGAAGGCTGTATCTATCACGACCATGCTGATTTTGGATACAGTTACGCCATACCAGAAGCAGGTTGTAACGTACCAAAATATGACTGTCCCTGTAGAGTAAAAAGTAAGAATAATCTGATATCACGGAATTTTTTTTTAAAGTTCGTTTGCATATTTATTTATCTATTTTTTTTTTAATAAAATTAGGTCAGGAATGCATACAGAAATACACTCGATATATTGAAATAGGAAGTGGAAGTAATCATAAAGCTTGCTTTTCCGTTACTCCCATTGTTAGATGTGCAGAAGGTTGTCAACCCAAAGGTTCCATCAGGCGCACTCTTCATTATCACTGCTTAGAAGCCTTAGATGGATCCACGCAACATCTTAAACAGGAAACGGAATATCGAGTTTTGGAAGAAATCAAGAATAAATCTAAAGATTATTCGGAAGAAATCGAATATCCGGAGAATTGTCTCCCTATTGAAAATTAATTTTTTTTTTTAATAAAATTATTAACATATGGTTTTCGATCAGGTGTACATAAAATCAGAGTTCTGTTAAATAAATCATTTTTAAAACGTCATAACTTTTGTGTCGTTAATCAGAAAACTAACACGAATCAGTGTAATTAATTCAATAAATGAAAATGTGGCAAAATATTAAAGACTAAATTATAAATTTTGGAAAATAGAATATATTTTTACAGAAATTTTTCCTGTTACAAAGGGGAAAAAATGCATTTTTGATTATTTAGTAGTGGAGATAACAATTAATAAAAATGATCAGTGGCTATCAGAGAGGGAGACTGCCCCAGGCCTCACAGTTTTAAGGGCCTCTATAACTCAAGACGTTAGAAAAAATATATTTGTATATTTTTATACTTGTTCGAACTTCATTTTGTCAAAATTTGAAATTCTTAAAGTTTTCGCCTTTTTTATACATTTACCACTCTATATTTGTCAATTTTGTTTTTTTTTTAAAGGGCTTCAAAAATATTAGTTTGCCCTGGGCCTCACATTTTCTCTGAGAGTCCCTGATAACCACTATCACAAAGCTAATAAATAATTTTTAGAGATGCAATTTTTCTTATGACATAAATTTTCTCCTTAAAGAAAGATAAAGAGCAATATTTTAATCGGTTTTTCAGATACTCTTTGATCTTAAAAAATGCGATTCTATTCATAATCTTTAATAACTTCACTAGGCATACGTTTAACAATAACGGTATATAAACTTTTTAACATAAAAATTAATATTTTCGAGTTTAAAACGTGCTCCTTGTTTATGCGAATTCATTGAACTTGCAAGAAATTATCAAAATTTTAAAAAATTGAGTATAGATAGAAGAATAGACTAAGTAGTAATTAAAATATTCTGATACGAATTTAATCATGTTTACAGCAATCGTGAAGGCAGACATAACGTGCGAAAGAATATTTATGAATGCAAATAACGTGAATAATTTTCTTTAAATAAAGATAAAAAAATTAATCTTTAAACCCAACTGCAATTTTCGATTAAAAAATATTAACATTTTTACTTTATGAACAATTTATATAAAATTTTTTTTTCCCAAGGCTATATGTTTCAATCAATAGGTTAATTTTGATTACAGGCGACTGACGTTCGTAATGATTGGCATCTTTGATTAATTATATTAATAAGTCAAAATTCCATCATCTTTTCCAAATTTTCCTATTAAAATTATATTATTTTGGTGTATTCAATCAAATTTTCTTAATGAAAAAATATCAGATTCAGTGCAATAAAACAGTAACAGCATTAAATATCACACAAGTATTTTGTATTCGTGACCACAATCCCATAATTATGGAAAAATTCCTAGATCGTTTTGAATGTAAAACCCGACTAGAAAACACATTTTTTCGCCCACATAAACATTCATTTATCATAAATCGATATCGCAAATATCGAATTTTACTATTTAAGTAGTTCGTTATGTAAATTAAATCATTGCCGATTTATAAATCGACCAAACACTCGAATGTCACTTTGATTGATATCCAAGCGTAACCTATTGATATGCCGACTGAAAAAATAACATATTATCGCTCTTACATATACAAACTTTGTCACTGAAGAGTTATTTTTAATAAAACATTAGAAAATTTTTAATAAAAGATATATTTATACATCAGATCACTCATCAGTGGAATGTTTCCTAAGATACGCAAAATTCTTTACATTCCGTATAAATTAAGAATGATTTTTATATAAAGTAGAGATATATATTAACATGAAAGGAACCAATTAAAATTTTATATAAATAATGTAATTCTAAGAAGACCCTGAACGATAAAATCAAAAAACACGTTTGGACATTAACCGAAAATTTTATCTGAACCTAGTTTTATCAAATAGTAAATTTTTTTTTTAAATCTGAAGAGGTTTATCGATGATAATTCATGTGTTTTTTTTTTTTTTTTGGTATGGTGTGATGTTATTTTTATGAAAGAAAATTAGTCTTATAAATATTACATTATCTTATGTTATATTATGAAGTTTAGAATGAAGAGAATTAATGAATTTTAAACTGAATCTGAAGCTTAAGATGAACTACATTTTTATATTTATATAAAAAATATGTATAATTATTAAAAAAAAATAATAAGATTTGCAGCATTACTTAGATTTATTCCCATTAAAGATATTTATATTGGAGTGATATTCATAATAATATTTTATTTTACATTAGTCATAAAATTTTAAACTGTTTCAGATTTGTAGCAAAGTTACAGGTTAAAATATATTATTTTTAAAATATTTAATATTTTAGATCAACTTGAAAAACTGTTGAGATGAAGAGAATGATGGTTCCATCATACCATTCATCTTGCTCATCTCTATGATTTAAAACGAGAGAGATAAATCAAAACTTAAAATTCATTCAAATGACACATTTAGCATGCAATACGATGAAAGAGTTCTTGCAATTTTTGATGTCTTGACCTTCGCTTCGAAATTTAAAACTTCTCGAGTTTCTTCTTTCAAAAATAAAATTAAGAAGACAAAGAAACAGAAACCAGATCGGAATTTAGAAATGTTAATTTTATTTTAAGAGAAGAAGAATTTTCTATAAATGACATGCCAAATTTTTTAATATTTCTTAAAAATTACTTTGTAAAAATTTTAAAAAAAGCAGTTAATACTGTTAATCGTACTTATTACTCAACATATAATTTTAACAAATAAGATAAGAAGAGATCAATTTTGATCACAGATAATGATGTCAAGTAGATTCTTGATGTCTAGACTATTCCGTCTGACCCGTAGCATCACCTTAGATGGCACAGCTAAGTGGAGCTACCATGTCAGTGAACAGTTCAAAGATTATGAGATCGATTCCTCCAATCATTGATCACTTTGGTAGCAGATACGATCACCTATACTTCTATATAAACTCGGAATTTTTCTGCAGTTACTACTGTCTAGAGACAGTAAAAGAACGATGAAAGTTCTCTTTCTTGCTCTTTGCTTCGTGGCAGCATTTGGTGAGTATAGCGAGAACACGAATTCATATGATTCATTCTCATAAAATCATCTGAGAATTTTATACTTCTTAAATAAAATTACATTAATACATTTTTATAAGTTGGTATTAATTATTCTTAACAGCCAGAACGCCCCATCATCAAAGTGGTCCCGGTAAGATACTTAAGATCTTCTAAACAAATCTTGTAAAACTGACTTTATTGAAAGTTTTTCTTTCCTATCAGGTTATCTGCCGGATCGTTTATACCGTTATCGTTACTTGACAACTCTTTACACGGGATATACGGGACTGAAACCACATTATGAGGGAAATTCTCTCAGAGTTGATGTATTGGTGCAACGACAATCCGAATACTTTGTAGTCAAGGTGCAAACTTGAAACTATCAAACAAACTTCTTTATTTCTTTTAAATTATTTTGTAAAATACATTTTTTTTTATTGATTTATCCTCTTTTAGTTCGAACATCCGGAATTAGCAGTAGCCAAAGATGTTCATAACGTAGAAGAATACCATTTTGAATATCACACTTCGCCAGAGTTTGAAGAGATTATCTCTAAACCCTTCAGAGTGTTTTACCAAGATGGACAGGTTAATATTAATTTTAATATTATTTTATTTAGTCTTTAAAATATGACTAATATCAGTATAATAATGTTTTCAGTTATCTCACTACGATGTGAGCAGAGACGAACCAGAATTTTCTCTGAACATCAAAAGGGCTCTCCTCCATGCATTAAATCTGAATTTTGAACCGAAAGAAGTTGTCCATCATCAAAGAGGCGATTATTTGCATAAACCTGATCCTCAAGCTTCTTATTACACCGTTTTAGAGGTAATTTTTTTTTTTTGCCATTTTTCCATTAAAAATTTTTCATGTCTATATTAAAATTCTCTACATTTCTTATGAAGGATGGAAAAGGTGGAAAATGCGAAACCTCTTACGTCATCAACAGAACACCTTACTATCGTACACCTTATTATAACAACGTTTTAAATGTCACTAAATTAAGAAATTATCGTAATTGCATAAACGAGCCTTATCATGATTATAATCCTATGCATGGAAAACACTGCGAAGAGTGTGAAACGGAGAAAGAGGTAAACTTTTAATGCTTAAAGAATAGCGTAATTTTACAATTTGAATATTAATCCTGTTGAAATGTTGTATTTTAGAATCCGATACATCAAAACAGCCATTACTATTATAATATCCGTGGCGACAGACATAGTTACATTATAGAGAAAATCTTCTCTGAAGGAGAAAGCAGTTACATTCCATACACGACACACGGAGAGACCGCTTATGTTTACGAAAAGTAAAAAACCTGTTTAAATTATATGATTACAACCTTTAGGAAATTATAAATTAAAACAAATCGTCTTTGCAGTCGTACTTTCGAACTGATAGAAGAAAAGGAATCAACAGAAAAAATAAGTTTGCCTAACGATCTTGTTTCCTATTACGACTTGGACTTCACTCATGGTCATTATCACAAATTCGATGAAGCTGTCGACTTGAAAGAGGCTCATTATTATTATGACTTTTATAAAGTGAAAGTACCTATTGAACAGGTGAGTGTAGGACCATACGTAAAATTTTTAATGTTGTTTTAATATAAAAAAAAATTAATGCATTTGAAATTTCCTAGGCTGGTAAACGTATGACAGAACTGATTTCGCGCTACGAAAAAGTAGATACTGCAACTGATCTTAACGAAAATTTACTTTGGATATACTCCGAACTGATACGAATCTTTGCTGCTTATAATTATGAAGACGTTCACGAATTTTATCAGACTTACGTAGAAGGAAAAGCGGAACCGTTCAGGTTAGAATAGTTTATTAATTTAAAAAAAAAAAACTTTTTTTAATATTTTATTAAATTTTTACTTGTGTTTATATTTAAATAGATATTTATTCTACGATATTTTGTCGGCAACTGGTACCAATCCGACATTTTTATACGGAGTTCATCTTATAGAAGAAGAACATGTCACAGCAGAAGTCGCCAAGGAATTCATCCAAAATGTTGTCCATCATATCAAAGAACCTAGCGAAAGGCTCTTTGACGTATTTTTCGTAAGTAAATTAGCATTTTTCTTAAATTATATAGATAAAATAACATTTTATGAAAAAAATTTTCTTCCTATTTAGCGTTTGTGCGATCATTCTTTCGTCAGGAGGAAGGAAGATCTTCGAACGGTTTGTTATCTTGCATTTAGCGGATTAGTTTATGAAACATGTGTAAAAGAACATAATCATCATTACGAAGAACGTCATCACGAATATGGCCATTATAATGACAACGATCGCAGACATGGTCACGATTATGGTTACCATGGGCATCAAGATTCGCGAAGAGATGGTCACCATTGCACAGAAGAAATAGCCAAGAAATACCTCGATGTAACAAGATTAATCAAGTTTAAAAATAAAATAACCAGGTTATTATTAAGATATTTATTTATATTTTATCTCTTTACAGTATTTGGTAAGCCAATATAACCATCACGACTATCACGAAGACGATCATCGCGAAATTGCCTTCATCAAAATTCTTGGAAACACTGGCTTGAGAGATGCTATTAGATATCTCAGATCTTATATTTTGGATGTAGAAAAGCCATTATATTACCGAATAACTGCTGTATGGACCTTACGTCGTATGGTCGATTCGAGTTCAGAAGAAATACTAGAAATATTATCTCCTATATACAGTAACTACAGCGAAGATTATGAATTAAGAATAGCAGCATTTACGGTTGGTCTCAATGCTCACCCAAGCGAATATCAAATAGAAACTATAGCTCATTCTCTCTATTACGAACCCAGTAACCAAGTAGTTTCTTACGTGTACAGCACATTTTACCACTTGGCTAATTCTACTTATCCTTGTTTCAGAAGATTGTAAGTCACGAAAATAATGTTCTGTTTCGATTTTATTTTAGTTTGTGCAAAAAATATATTCACAAAAAATTCTTTTTTGTAGAGCTAAAATAGCTAGAAATGCTCTGGAAATTCTGAGCGACTTTGAATTCGATTTTCATCACGATCTCGATCATGCATTTAACTACATCTCATCTGGATATGAAGGTAAATATTTATCCCCATTATTTTCACCATAAATATTTTATGATAATATACACAATCACACAAATAAAATATTTATTTTCAGAGAAGTACGATTATGGAGGTTTTACGCAGTTTGCATACGTTCCAAGTAATACCAGTTACATTCCTCGCAAAGTATATGTTAACTTTAACGATTATATAGGAGGAGAATCGTACGATGCTTTTGCTTTGGGTTTCCATTCCTATGGTCTCGAAAGATACTACGATCGTTTATTTGGTCCCAAAGGTCCTTTGAGAGACAGTCATTTAAGCCATATTTTCGGTCGACGAACTCCTCGTGATGCAACTTCATTCAAACAAGAAGTAGAAAATATTGATCAAAAGGTATAATCGCGTTAAACTCTTTAGAATTGTTTTTTTCGCCTCTTAAACATTTTAATAAAAATTGAATTTTTTTTTACAGTTGAATATTCATCATAGACAATATCCTCCAGTTCATGGAAATGTTTTCTTTAAACTGTTTGATAGTGAAATAGAATTCTTTCACTTTAACGAAACTTTGATCGAGAAATTCCTCAATGATGGTTAATAAATTTTTAAATATTGTGCATTTAAAATTTACTTATTTTGATATAAATATATATATTTTAATTATTCATATTTTTAGGAGATTATTCAGTATTCTTTACACACGACGACGAACATCATCCACTGTTTTACAGGCATTTTATGTTGGAAACAGATAAGACATACGTATTTTCTACTGAATCTGGTTTACCCTTAGTATATGAGGTTAAACAGGGTATCTATCTACATTATCATAACAATGAATTCAAAACAGAACTTACTCCAGATCCTCCAAAACAAGGTTTCTATATTCCCAAACAAGTCAAACTACATCTCGATGGACACTTGGTGTAAGGTTTAAATTTTTGAAAAATGTTATTTAAATTAAAAATTTAGGAATTTATGTTAAATATAATTTGAAATTCTCATTTTAGATATGATCGCAGTCTCCAAGTAACTTTCGAAACTGTGTTGCCTTTTACTCAAGCTGTTTTCGGAGTTGGTGCAATCGGACGTTCAGCTTTAAACGTTCCTCTCAAGTTTGATCTTGTAGCAGATTTGGAACATCATAAATTCGTCTACAAACACGTACCACTCATTCCTCACGAAGTTTACCAGTCTTACTTTATACCATTCACTCATTTCGTCGACATGAAACGGTTTGTCAATGGCGATTTTGATTTACATAACGATGTCCACCCTCTTTATGAGGAAGATTTGGCGAACGTAAGCAGATTAAATATCGATTTTAATACGTCTACAAGCTTGTTATATCATAAGTTATAATATTTTATAGGTGGAGGAAGATTATTTCCAGGATTATCTGGGATTAGGTTACAGAGTCAATACCAAATACAATAACATTTGGAACGATCGCGGATCTTGGAACAGTTTTTTCCATGAGTTGGATTTCCGTCAGAAATTATACTACTTCTTCTGCCAACCTCATTTCCATCCATACATTTTCAATGTAACACTGATCGGAGCTGATACTGATGCAACTACAGAAGTAAGAATATCATGATTGCTCTCTCTGTTACTGAAATATTGCTTTAAATTTTAAATACTAAATCAGATTAATCTTACAGTTAGAAGCAACTTTCAACTACGACTTTTATGGTTTAGAAGATAAAGATAATCGACCTCGCAAATCCCAACATTTCGAAGAAGATTTAGGAGATTTTGCAAGCGATAAGAAATCGTATACTTACGTCTTGCACGGAGATGTTCATACAACAGGACAACGTGAACGTAAAATTAGTACAGAATTAATTTATAGTCGTAGTCACGATGGCATGGATCACAAATATAGTTTGTATTATGAACGAACTCCATTCCATTCTTCTGAAACGGAAAATTTTAAGGTAAATCAGTTTTAAACTCGTGTTGTTTGAGTTAATGAGCCATAACTTAAGATTATGGGTGGTTTTTTTTTTTATAGGTTTGTTCCGCTGGATACATCAAATATCCTGATTACGATCGTAGTAAATATTATAATTTAGAAACTCAAGAACTTGATCACGCTGTTAATTCAAGAGTTAACATTTTCTTCGGTAAAGATTGCAAGACTGAGAGTAAGGTACATAAAATTCGGAGTTTTTGATATTTTAAAATTTTAATTTTTCTCATAAAATTTAAAATTTTTACTTTTTATTATTTAGATCACAGTCCGAGGCCATTTCGATCGAACAGAAGAACAGAAAAATCATGAAGCTAGGAGAGAAGAGCCTGTAACTCATGAAAGATATAACGAATATGCTTACTACTATCAGAAGTGTCAAGAAGAAAGGCAACACGGACATCAGTTCCACAGATATTGTCTACATTATCTTCAATTAGTTTCCGATTTACGCCATTATAATTTCCAAATAAATTATGAAAACGTGAGCGTTACTTAACGTTATAATGACATTAATTATTAAGTTGACAATTTTCTCATTATTTGCTTTCTTACAGCTGCCAGAATCTTTCCGCAATTTGACCTATCAAGTAGCATCATGTTTCAAGCATCACTACTACACTCACGCTGATACTGACGTGTTTGCTACCAATCCCGATAGTCAAGTGACAGTTGACTTTAATGTGTCGCTGCACGATCCTGTGGTTGACGTTCGAGTATACAAACCTCACGAAACTACTCATTATACTCATATATACCTTCCAGAAGTCCATCTTATAAACACCAATCCTTCACCCCAAAACCGCTATTTGGAAAATCATTTCGGTTTCTTCGAATATCGTAAGTGAAATATCATAAAATGAGGTGATGTAAAGATAAATTCGTAATATTTTGCTATTTATTTTCGTTTAGCTTACTGCACGGTGGAGAAAGACGAAGTGAGAACATTCGATAACGTTACATATACTTTACCACCAATTGATTGCTATAAGGTTATTGCCAAGGATTGCTCTCCAACTGAACATTTCCTATTGTTAGGAAAGAAAATTGGCGAACAGAAAGTAAATATATTGTAAAATACATTAAAATATTTTTATTTAAATTTTAAAAAAATACAATTATTATTTTCCTTCTTTTTAGGCATTTTTAGCATATTTTGGAAAGTACAAAGTAGAGGCTGTTCCGGAGGGATCTTCTATAGTTATTCGTGTAAATGATAAGGAAGTTACTGTAACAGGGAACGAACCTTATCGTCAATACGTGACAGAAGGAGATCACAAAGTAACCGTATTCAGTATAACTAGAAAAGATCAGTTTTATAAATTGCTTTCCGATCCATTCGGCTTTAAGGTCGTCTACGATGGAAAGTTCATACATTTCGAGGTAAATTTAGCAAAAATGATAACTCTTAATGTAGCCTATAATGTGAAACAAATGAATACAAGCGTATGTTACTTATTTTTCAGCTATTAACACTTTACTATCGAGGAAAGCTTTGTGGATTGTGCGGAGATAACGATGCCGATGAGCAACACGAATTCAGAGGTCCAAACGGTTACGAATATCACGATACTAAAGCTTTTGGATACAGTTATACACTCGCTGATGATCAATGCAAAGTTCCTGAATACGACGATGACCACCCCAAATATTATCACAGTATGTTTCGAATCATTTTCGAGATATTGACCATTAGCAATACATTATAACGATCTCCATTTGTTTTTTTTTTTAGGAGTCGAAGGTTGTACCGATTACAGAAATCGCCACATCTATTATGGAAGTAGAAACAGGAAGAGCTGTTTTACTACTCATCCTCTACCCAAATGTGCTGAAGGTTGCGTTCCCACTCGTTATGTTAAACGTAACGAACCTTTCCACTGTTTGCCAGCTAAAGAGAGTTATTCTCGGTATTTGCTTCGAGAATCGGAACATCGCGTGTTGGATGAAGTAAGATACAAAGTAAAAGATCATTACGCAGAAGTGGAATATCCAGAGAGTTGCGAACTCAGGGATCATTAAATCAAGCATTTATTATACCAATAGTACGGTTTTCGTGTCATAGTGATCTTTATTTTGTAAATAATTTTATGCACTTAATTTTTTCGAAAAATTTGCATATCAAAACAATGTATATAAAATTTATCTATCGTACCGATAAATAAAGAAATTATCTTTAAAAATGTCTATTGTGTCAACTTGTAATCTTATCAAAATTAAACCGTTATATGTGATATTTATTTTACTTTTAAGTACAAAAATTATACTTACATTCATTTAATAACGCATTAAATTTAATTATATACACTGTATACACTAACACTGACAGTCAATTGTATACAGTGACATTGATACTATATACAGTGACAATATTTGCAAGCATAACGATAAAAATATTTTCACTCCTCAAAGTTTCTCTCCAAAAATTAATCTTGGGACTTTGCTCCAAGAATAAAAGCATATTTATGAAGATTGGAATACAAATATGTTCCAAGTTTATTAAATACTCATGCTAGTCAGAAAAACTCTCTTTTGATAGATATTATGCATTATAAGTATCGAAAACGCACTTGAAAATAGTGTGATGACAGTGGCGTACCAAGGGGAGGACCACCCCGGGCCTCTGATGAGGGGCCTCCGAAGAACCGTAAGTTTTAAGTAGATGCGCCTATATGTAGGAATATAAAAAAGGCATAATATTTTGTATGATGATCATTCCAGTTAGGGAGGACCCAGGAAGACTTCCGTCCTGGGCCTCGATAGATGTAGGTCCGTCGCTGTGTGATGCTTAGATTTTCGGCGATACTTAATGAATTTTCTTATAAAATTTGGCATTTGGTTTCTTCACAGATATCTGCCTGTTTTAATAATTCGATTTTGATCGAATCGATTATTATTTCAGCTTTTACGGAGTAGAAATCCAACTTTGAACTTTGTACTTAATAGCGCCCAAAAAAACGCAATTTTACCGCGAGGCATATTGTGTTAAGTTTCATTGTTAAATCTTAATATCTAAGTGGAAGATGACTTAACTACTATAAGATAACAATGCTATTTTTTCGTAATGATGAAAGAATGGATGATGTAACAATTGCGATAATTATTACGTTACAGAGGTCAAAAGATTATTGACACAATTATGGTGAATGCATTTATTAACTTAAATTATTTTGTAAATAATTTTCGTTCAGGTTTTCGAAAATTTACAAATTGAACAGTATATGCCTAAATAAAATTTTAGTTTATTCTTCAGTTGTGGATTAAAAAAAAAAAAAAAAAAAAAACTATTTTGAGTTGAAAAATTTCTTACTTCGTTCAAATAAACTATATAAATGATAGAATACAGTTTTAATTTCGAAAAAAGAATAATAATAAAATTTTGTTTCAACATGCACAAAAATGGACCATTCAAAATAGAATAAAATAAATATTATCATAAGTACGGTTATTATATTTTTAAGTTATATTAATTAATGCTAAAATGTTTTATTTTACAAATAAATTAATTCAAAGTTCAATATCTGAAGAACTTTTACGGTAATTAAAAATGGAACAAAGGAATATAGCTATATAATAGTTTAAAACAAGTTTTCCAAACTGTGGGGCGCGCCCACTAGGAGGCATTAGTCTATGGCAAGGATAAAGTCCCTAGATAGATAGAGTAGCGTATTTAGCTGCCATTTTATATCCTCCTGCTGATCGATAATCACGAGTAACTTTATAGAAAATAAACTATAATACTATATTTCTTTTCTAATTTATAAAATAGCAGTTGCTTATCTGGCAAATGAAGATCGTATGGGAAAAGTTTTCCTTCCAATATTTTATAACTACTTCTTTCTTTTATTTTTTATCTTGCGGCAAAGGAGAAAGTCTATGACCCTTTTCTCTTCGATTATAACAATTTACAGCACTATAACAACGCATGTTCTTAAAAAATAACCAGAAAGCCTATGATCGCGATGATAACGTCATATCTAACAGCATATGACCGATTTGGCGGCATCTGATGACGGGAAAGATTGCGCTACTCTGTCTATCTAGTGACTATAGTCTGTCCTGGTTAAGAAAAACCCTGATGTAAACAAACAAGATGTAAAGAGGCTTAAAAGTTTGACGT
>WUQG02437756.1:0-36837 GCA_011317285.2 Androctonus mauritanicus
TTAAATTTAATGAATATTTCTGTTTACTGTATATTAAAACTATATTCCTATATTCTATTCCTTTTCCTATATATATATATATATATATATAGGAAAAGGGTATAGATCATACTGAGTTGTAAATATTTCATCATATGTAATCCGTATATTAGATAAAAGGAGGAAGAGAAAGAAAAGTTTCTTTTTCTGTTCGATATTCTACGAATATTGATCTCGAAGAACTAAATTTACTATTTTTTGAGATTCCCAAGGAATTCAACTTATCAGGAATATGGAAATTGGTCCTATTGCTTCGACTTTCGCTGAATAAGAATTTATTATATTTGAATTTTCTATTGCGTAAGAATTATATTTTCATGATTTATTCTACTGAATACCAATTTAAATTTATTATAAAAATATATATTATTTTAAAAAAATACAGCAATCATCATAGATATTTCCCAGATAATAAGATTTTCTAATATTTATGCTTATAAAAATAATACATATGTAATTTGATTTATTATTAAATATAAAATTAAAATTAATGGAATGTTTTAATAAATTTAAATATATTTTAAACTTCGATAGATAAGTTTAGATATATTGAATTCGAAGAGACAGTTTCACACTCAAAAGTAAAAGATTTTGTAATAAATCTGTATGGCATCAGTTAACTTATAATTATAAAATTAATTGCCAAAAAATCGAATTTTTTATGAAAAATTTTTATTTAACGATTGATAATACAAGTTATACGTAAATTTGAAAAAAAAAAAAAATCCATTTTATGCATCAGTGCCGACCTAACATTATCAACGATGAATTGATATATATATTTCAATGGAAATTGAATAAAGATTTGAATAGTTTAGTACTTTGAAAATATATTAGATATAAAAGTATGGTATATTAGAGAAAGGAAACGAGTAACTTGGCTTGTTTCATAGTCTATTACTTTTTATCTGCAGTGATTCTACAATCTCGGATAGGCAACTAGATTACCTAAAGCGTATCAGATACCAACTCGATCATGTTCAATGTTCAGAATCAGTTCGATTATCATTAAATAGAATATTGAACTCGATTACTCTTATGATTATCGAGAAAGCAAACACATAACAAATTTTGTTGATTTTTCGATTCTTTATTATGTAGTTTCAAATTTCACAATTTTACCGAATTTAATTAGTTTTTCTATATAATAAATTAACTATTTATATTATTGTAAAAGGTAATTCTGTGAGCAATTTATGATTCCTCTTTTTATATCCGGTTACTTTTATTAATAAAAGATTTAACACATCTTTTAACGATATTAAATTACAGTATAGTAAGTACTGTATTATATTCATTTATGTAATCTATATTTTTGTTAAGTTAAAATTTTATTGTAAACTTATCTCAAAACGTAATTCTTTAATTTGAATACAATAATATTATATGATTCACGAAATTCCTCGTATGCAAAAAATAATATTTATCAGCAATAGAAAAATGCTGAAAATAATGCTAAGTCTATGTTTAAAACTCTCAGTTCAAAATATTCATTTTTCTATAAGATAATTGTTGATCTCTAAGCAGATTTGATGAATTTAAAACAAGCAATTATAATATTTATTAATTTTTTTATAATAAAACGCCTTTCTAAATTACATATGTCGATAATTAATTTGATATAATTATTATTTAAAAAATATTAAAATAAGCTTCCAAATTATAATGCTATCCGAATCACTTAAAAAAAAAATTATGGAAAAATTTTCTGACAGTTAAAAAATTATTCAATAGTCGATACTGGCATTTTCCTTTTCTCCTCGGATTTTTAATATTAGATTGCCAGACTGAAGAGTTATAAAAATTGCTCGAGTCTCCTAGAATCACAAGAATCTATTTTTAACTCTAAAGAATGAAATTTTCACTTTAAATTATGTATCAAAAAGCCGAAAGAACTTTACATTTTAGCCAGTTATCTTTCGTCAAGAATGTTGCTATATTTATATAAAAGACAATAAAGTAAATTATTCGGATAAAATTTTCAGAAAATTTTATTGCAAATATCTTCGTACATAAATGCAAATTTTTGTTTTCATTTTTATTATTATTATTTTTTGAGAAAACTAAATTATTAAATAAACGAAAATTTATAACGTAATAAAACAATGATAAATACAATCAAGAGTTTAAAGGAATTGATTAAACATATCTAATAAAGATTCTTTAGAGAATATTAAAACACTACCATAAAATAAATCTATACCAAGATAACTCTTATGAATATTTAATATCTAGAAATACTTCAGACAAAAATTCTTTTTAAAATACACGTTAGATCAGAGAGGGTTTAATGATCAAATAAATATTTTGTTTACAGATTCTGTTAATTTACTGTACTTCGATTTGGAGGAATTTAAAGAGAATTAGAAATTACATATGGTATAATTCAAACTGATTATTATATGGAATATTTACCAGATGCTATATGAATGGTTTATTCAATATTTTCTTAAGAAAATATATTAATTTTCTCTTAAAGTTTTAGAAGAAAAACATTATTACAACATCGAAGTACATACATATAAATTAAAATTTATTAAAGAGATATCTATATTTAGCAATAAGTAAGCAGAGAATATTTCATCAAATCCAAAAGTGAGATTTATGAATATATTTATTATAAAAGATATTTTTTATTTATACAGTAATTGAGAACGTTAACTTTTAAGTAATTTAAATATCCTTATAAGAGATGAGAAATTATTTATCTGATCGTAAAATTTTTGGCATATTAATTTTATGACTAAATATTGTTTAATCTTCTTTAAAGAGATAATTATTGTCCACAATTTAATTTCTTTTCGCCGCAAGAATATCGCTGCCTTTGTGATCTTTATTCTTACTATCGAACAATGTCGACTTCTTTTACCGCAACTTAATGCTGTATATTAATCTGGAGTTTGTAACTTAAAAATACTAAAGTTGAACTGAGTTTAAGATTGTGAGCGAATATGATTTTTAATATATATATAAACAACTTTATTTCAGGTAACTATTCCCGTCTTGTGTGTGAGATCCAGTTTGTACGGAGCATGGGTTACTACCTCATTCAGATCTATATTCCTGCCGGCCTAATAGTTATCATCAGCTGGGTGTCGTTCTGGCTACACCGTAATGCCACTCCTGCTCGTGTGGCCTTGGGTGTCACTACAGTGCTAACGATGACAACCCTGATGTCAAGCACAAATGCTGCTCTGCCGAAGATCTCCTACATCAAGAGCATTGACGTTTACTTGGGCACCTGTTTCATCATGGTTTTCGCCTCTTTATTAGAATATGCAGCCGTTGGCTACTTGGGTAAGCGAATATCTATGCGTAAAACTAGACAACAACAAATGCAAAAAATAGCTGAACAACATCGGCAAAGGTGTGCTGCAGCAGCAGCTGCCGCCGAGGGAGAGAGAGAGCCTGTTCTTATGTCTGGAAATGCAGAAATGACGATGGTTAAAGCGGCGGTAAGTTTAGCTAGATTCTTCGAGTACATGCTTAATATTAATTTCTTTTATTTAACTCTTAATATAAATGATAATGAAGCGAGCAATTCTTTTAATTTTACTAAAGTAATTTTTGATACCAAATTTTTCATTCTTTTCTCTACGAAATTTTAATAAACAAGTATAATTATTATTTATAACTAAGTTTGTCGAATTATACTATTTTTTAATTTATATAGAATTCATTCTTATTATAATATATATTAGTTATAATAGATTAATTATCGCACTAATTTATTCACATTCTAAAGAAAGAAATATTAATGAAATTTCTCACAGAAAATATATTTCTTATGTTTTAGATAAATTTAGTGAAATACAGTACTGTAATTATTTTTACTTTTATTTTAACATGGTTACATCTTTAAATTTCAATTAATTCTATTCACTATCATGTAACTGTTATGACTGTTATAAATAACTTGAAGTAATTTTTGACATTACAGATTATATTTTAATTGCTTATGAGATAAATAAAGGCTGATTAATTAGATGTATTAGATGTACTTTAAGGTTCTCTTTACTTTTAGCAAAATAACGGCAAAAATTTATTATCTTCGATATTTGTGACGTAAAAGAATAGGGATCAGCGAGTATCGATTCCGGATTCCCATTTCAGAAAAGGAATCTCTTTCACTCAATAGTATGCTCATAAAAATTTCATCATTGAGATATCCGATGATTAAAAATTATATTTGCTTTATTGTTGTTACAACATCATTTTCAGTAGAACAAAGCAATATTTCTCTTAAATTATAACTATATTATTAGGTCAGCATTGGTAATCGTTACTAATAATCTTTTTGATGACCATTTTTCATTTTTTGTCGATGAGTATTCGATTGGCACTGTTTCTGATGCATCACTAGAAAAATTTGGATTATATCCCTTGTTAGGATTTCTCTTCTTTTCCTATTGACTGGCAACTTCTATGATCTCTGATGGAAGGCAGGTCAATGGAAAAATATCAAAATATCCCAAGTGAATGAGAAACCAATCTCCATAAAATTGCAGTTCGATAAAAATTATTTCAAAAATATTCAGTTACAAAATTCTCTTTTGAGAGTCTAATGTTAAAGCAAAATCACGCATGAAGTTCAATTTTAGAAATGATAGCGAATTTCCTTAAAAGTGAAAAACAATTTCACTTTAACACTTCAAAGAAAAGTCTGGAGAATTTTGCGAACTTCTCCAAAACTTCTTTGTTGCAGGTGAGTTGTAGGAAATTGCTTCTTTCTTTTGTTTTATTTTCCTTTCGACTCGTGTCTAAAAGCAATCTTCGAACTTAAAATACTTTTTTTCTTTCTTTCAACGTTTCAGTTTCTTTTATATAGGATGTGATTACTTTAGAGTTCATTTTTAAATGTAAACTTAATCTTCACTTAACTGTATAAAGTATTATTTAATCTTCTTTCACAGAATAGAGTTAAATATTTTTCTCGTAAATATTCATTAATTTTAGAAGTTGGTGTTACTGAAAATATTAATAAAATTCTTACAGATTAATATTTGGCTGTGATATTAAATTATATATTTAAGAATTATGTATACACCTATGTTTTTTAATCTAATTATACTCATAACAGAAAATATATATATATATTTTGGTAATTGATTTTGGTTAGCAAATGACTAAATAAATAGAGATGTTTAGATTTGATACACGTAAATGAATTTTAATAATAATCGTTGCTAAGCATTTATACTGTTTGAGAATGAAAGATTAAATTTAAAGAAAAAAGAAAAATTCGAGAGAAAATAAAAATATAATTTGGCAAAATCTCATCCAGTACTTGTACTGTTTCGAAATGATCGACGTGTTTTTTTGGCTTGAAGCCAAACATGGAGAACAGAATTTCGACAATGCTTAAACTGCCGGAGGATACATCTTTCTGTTGCCATGGATACTGTTGTTTGGATACTATTTTAAACTCTTGGCTATTTCTTCTTGTGTTTCTTTATGTCTTCCATAGCACAAACTATCAGAAGAGAGAAACGTATTTGTCACTCTTACATACTAAAATGCATCTTACCGTCTAATGACAAATAACTTTCTTTGTAATACGGTTAATCAATCAACGTTCAATAATAGACTTTATGAGAAAAACACAGTACCCAGAAATTTCCCCATTAGTCCGCTTGAATTATTTCTTTAGAACCTTGATATCAATTAAAATGAATAATGAATCTTTAAAATGGACGACCAAATATAAAAAAAACAGGTTATTTAATTTCTCCTTTTTTAAGTTCTATCGATTATTAATTCATATTTAAAATGAAAAAAAATTATCCTAAAGTAAAGAATGCAAAATTACGTTTTCAATATAATTTTGAAATTTAATAAAATAAAACCCAATAAATATATTAACTCCATTTTTGTCATTCCTAAAAGTACTAATGGAAATCTTTAGAAAATTAGATAATGAAATAGAATTAATTGAATATACGTTGCCACAAAATATATATATATATTTAAGTGCAAGTGCTTTAAAACAGTAATTAAATCAGAAGCAGTTCAGAAACGAATTAACGAAATGCAAAGGGAATTCGTATAAGTTAACTTGAAAGAATCAGCGATTGAATATTTTACTTAACAGAGGATTAGTTTCTCTTCAGAGTGAATCAAGATTATTTATTTCGCACAATTAAACCTCAATTTAATGTCAATACAAAGCATTCTCTCCTATTTTTAACCTTAGCAATAATAATAAAAATGGCCAACAGTAACATCCATTCACAGTTTTTTAACTAACAGTTTTGAATAACATTTAATATACTATATAGTTATAGAAATGAATCGAGCTCGTTTTTTTATTTTATTTAATAATTTTTAAGTGTTATAAAAAGAGAAATTTATGAAATTTACTTAACTAATCAGTAAAATAAAATGTTTAAATATTTACATTCCTTTATAGTATAATCTCCGCTGTCCATAACTGGAATTGTCGATACGCATTGCACGGCACATTCTGAGTATGTCGCAAACAACGGTTATTTGTATAACTTAAACTGTTTGTATTGTATATTGCATTGTGTAAAAATCGATTTTAAACGTATAAAAAAAAAATATAAACAAATATTGAAATAACGGGTATAAACATCGATTATTCTGATCAAATTTCGTAAATAGTTATTTTGTAATGGTTCTGATAATCAGGATATGAATCTATTTCGGTTACAGTTTAATTTACCTTATTTATAAATATTAAAAAATTATTTTCGGCAATTTTACGAAAATTTACTCATTTTTTCTGTTGTTTATCCAAAAGTATTTCATGAATCAGATATCTCGAAGGATTTTAATTTTAAGGAATCGTTCCTTATCGCTAAGCTAACAAGCCTATTAATTTTGAGATTGTTATGTGTTCCCATTACAAGATGGCGACTGTTCGAAGTTATTGAAATTATATTGTCCATAAATCATAAACTTTATATTAATTTGAAAAGGTTTTCTGTTATAAAAATAGCTATAATGTTATTCCACTTATAATAGGCCTACATTTCTATTGTGTAGAATGGATAAGAATTAGAATAATAATTTATATTATATCGTCATATTTAAATAAATAAAAATTATGCTTGTTCTATTTTTTAATTACATCTTTATGTAATTTATAATTATGAAAATTTTAAGTAATCACTAATAATATTTATTTATATATTGAACATTGATAATTTACTTTTCTATATATTTCTTATTCGTAAATATTATTTTATACACGGGATTCTATCGATCTTCTTGTTATCCATCAAACGTTTATTAATTATACTTCTATAATAAATATAGGCCTTTATATATATATATGGCAGAAATTCTAATTACAATAAAGTTTGTTCTAGTTTATTATTATAGGTAGTGAGATTTGTTAAACATTAATAATAACTTATCAAATATTGTCCGTGCATAGTTTGGATATCGTCATCTGTTTAATCCTTTACTATGTCTGAGTTTGCGAAATGCGATAACGTTAATTCTCTCCAACATCCATAGTCGCTTAGCAACGGATTCTCTTGCAGAATCCGCCGATATCATGGTTGAAAGATCACTGTAAAATCATCATACAGAATAAATAAATTAGATTCTTTGATGTGTTGCTTTTACTATTTAATATTCTAATTATTGACCATAAAGAGAAATTCGGCAAAGCTATATTGTTCGTCGCACAATAAGATAACTAATTCTTAATGGTGTTATTGTGACAATTACTTTACAGTAGCATCCATTTCTGCTATTTTTCTACCTGATCATTAGTAAGAGAAGATTTAATTACATAACTGGAGTAATTTGATTTTTACTGAGATAATATATGATAATAGACGATAGCGCTTTTATTATTCCGGATTGTTAATCGTCCAACAAATGATCACGAAAAATTATATATATATATATATTTTTTTTAATTTGTTTTACAGATTTAATAACAGAACAAATAATAAAATGATAAATATCAAATTATTATTATTTAATTAAAAATATTTAAAAGTTAATTTTTATCATTTATTTTTAGAATAATTCCATTTTAGAAAGCTTTTAAACAATGGCGAATTTTTATAAAATTTTTTAAAAACTGGCCATTAAATACTTATTAAGTGAATTCATTTTATTTAATTATATATACATATATATATATATAGAGAGAGGCAATTTTTGAATAATCGTACGATTTTTCATGCTAATCTTGTTATCTCTTTTAAAATTAATGGAAATCCGGTGAAGGTAATTTTTCATTTCAACTTTTCTGAAAGATAAAATGATGATTTGATTATTATTCATCAAAGTTCCTCAAACTCTAAACAGTGCTTCAAATAACATTAAAAAAATGATGTAATTTTATTCTTCATTATTGAAACACCGTAATGTAAACTCTCGATAGCACGCGATAAGATTATATTTGCATTATCTAAAATTAAAAATACTTCACTCGATATTATGGATCATCTTACAAATCTTAATATTTTTAAATATGAAAAGCAATCGTTACATCCAGTTCAAAACAGAGCGAAAATCAATTAAGGCAATTTTTCTTTCCAGTCGTTTATGAAAAATGTAAGATTTATCAAGATGAAGTAATTCTGTTGAGATGATCTACAATAAATCAAAACTTTAATCACGAAATGCAAATTCATCTTATATTAACACTGTGCGAGAAGATTAAAAATATAAAGATTAATTTCGAAATTTTCTATTGATATATTAATATAAAATTTATTTTTCTGTCTCAATTTTAATTTCGTAATAATTTTAACTTTTTAATTAAAATTTTCTCTAAGTATTTCTACAAAACAAATAATTAGAAAAATTCGTACACGTTTTTTTTAAAACAGTTCAATTAAGTATGATTTTTCTTTAGCTCCAAAAAATTTTTTTAAAGAAAAAAATAAACTTTATTTGCATGTGACGAATTTTGCCAGCAGAATGATAGGAACCTAAAAAGATTCTGCTTTCTCTTTTATAATTTGCAATAATCGAAGTTCAACTAAATTACTGTACATCTAATATTATTAACAAGTTACATAAAATTCATAAAGATTTTTATTACACACTTTAATTTTTAGATACGGAAAAAATTATAAATAAAAATCAAATTAAAATATTCTGAAATGTTTGCATCATAACGCAATGTAGACTATTTCTTCGCCAACGTGATGCAATCAATACTGTTTGCAAAATTTTCTCCTTTTTCTCAGTTCAATTAAGTAATTTCTGATTCATTAATCGAGTTATGTTGCATTAGATGTTTACTTTAAAATTTATTAATGAATGTTAAATATTCTTTTCGTCATGGGCGTGACAATTTTTCTTCAGTTGGTGTCCATCTTTAAATGCGACGACAGTTTTTTTCTTTCCATTATATGAATTTATTGAATTAATTTTAATGATTAATTTATTTTAACGATTCAAAACGATTTTTTTAATTTTTATTTAGCATTTAAAATAATAAAAAGAAAAGAAACACCAGAAAAAGGAATGGTTCTATTCACAATTTTGTTACTAGAATAAATTTGTTTTTCTAAATAAATTTTTATTAGTTAAAAATTTTTAAATGGCTACTAGGAATTCATTAATTTACAATATCTTTATTTACTAAAGAAGTTATTTTTAACAAATTTAACTTTGCACTCATGGCAACACAAAATCTTGCTCGGTCTTGCGTCACATACTGCATCACTCTTGAATAATCAATGATTTTCGAATGCAGTGCAAGAAAAAATTATGAAGAATCTGATTGTATATTTTTTAATAATTATTTTATTTATTTATTTAAAAATTTATCTAGAAATGAAACATTTTTTCAGACGATAACGTTTTCAAATGGACATAATTTTTTTTAATATTGAATATTATTTTAAAAATTGTTTTCATGGTATTAATGTAAAAGTTTATACATAATGTAAGTATTTATTGAGTGGAATATTTAACGGTATAAATATTTTAATGGATATTTAATAAATTATTACTGCGTTACATACAGAGATATTTTATTATTATCGATGATTATTTATCTAATAATTTAGTTTATTTGAATATATGAACAATCGTTTCTGAGTATATAAATTAATCTGTAAGATGCAATATATTATTCTCCTCTTTCACTTCAATCTTATCATCTATTCTGTCTTATGATTCAACTTACTATTGATTGCTTCGTGTAACTTGCTAAAATCTTTTCATACTTTTAAATCGAAAATTCTTTCGATACAAGAAACATATTTTTCTATAAATATCGTAAAAATGACGTAATACTTTTTGGGGGGTCATTTTTTCACGTGATATATAGCTATCTTTTGTGAGATTGTTAAATATTTGTACTTTTTCTTTTCTCGGATGGCGACTCGTTTTTTACGAAACTCTTTAAAAAATGATTTTATTTCTCTCTTTCTGTAAAGAGAAAAAGAATTTCGTTCTAGGAAATATATATATACTGTATATCTGATGTTCATATATACAATTCGATGATTAAATTTTATAAATTTATTTAAAAAAAAAATAGGATAGCTTATTTTTGAGAAATTCGACGAAAATAAATTCTTCTATATAATTTGAATTTTTAAAATTTTATTTAATTTTATTATTTTTTATATTTCTCAGTTAAGTTCAAAAATATATTAATAATTTACTCGATTGAAAATAGAAACATCTTAACACATAAATCGGTTTATTAATTCGTTGAAGTGATGGTACGAAAGCATCCTTAAATGCTTGGCAAACCACTAAAGAATAATTGTTTCAATATTAACCTCTTTGGTCGAACATTAGAAATTTGAAATTAATAATGAAGCAAAGAGGATAAACCAATCATTAAGAAAAGTTAATATACGAAGCAGGTCATTAATAGTATATTTCCTATATTAATATCTCCGATTCTATAAATAGTTTTAAAATTTTTCACCATTTAACACTAAATAATTTTAAATAAAAATAACAAGCCATTTTTTTATTATTTCTCCTATTTAATTGATTTTTTTTTTAATTTGACAATATTGAAAATTTGAACTTCTTATTTTCCAATCGCAAGATGTTTCGTGAACTCGGTGGCATAAAAATTCGATAAAAACACTTAAATTTCTCTTGATAATGCGCTTTTTTCGCTATTATATAGTGTTTTACTCATATAGTTAATTGCTGAAAAATTTTAGACAGCGAAATTAATTAGCAACTGTATAAAATCATCATCTAGTACTTTCAATATATCTAATCGAACATATGTTTGTTTGAAGTCACTAATAAATGAATTATTTTAATATTCTTTATGATAAAACATAATCAACTTATATAAACTTATAGATCTGTAAAAATTGACATACTGTGTTATCATCAAATATTCCATGAAACCCATGTGATAGTAAATATTTTAAAAATGCTTAATCATATATTTGATTTAATGATATTTATTATTTTATAATAAAACTTCAATAATTGATGCATATTACGATATCCATAATCAATCAAAATTTTTTATATATAAAAAGTTTTCTATTTAATTATTATTTGAAATACAAAAATAAAACATAAGAAAAAAAAAACTCGAAATTTCAATCTCGATACGCAATTTAATGAAATTTCTAAAATACAAAATATTAAATAAAGATATTAAAATTTCTTTCCTATGTCTAACGTTAAGAAAAATAAAATACGAATTTAAAAAAATTCAATCCATAATCATAAAATTAAAAAAAGAAGTATTAAATCAATACGAAGTCCATATGGATCTATTATTATAATCAGAAGAACATTATGCGATCAATAGATTGAAGTATTATGTGAAAAACTTTTGCTTATCAAAAATAATTAAACATTAAAAAAGTTCATTTTTACCTATAAAATTATTCCAGTTCATTAAATTAATAAAATAATTAAATTTTCCCGAATCTAATTAGGTAATAATGAATATTTCGATAGAAAATTTATAGAATCTCCTTTTAATTTTTATTTTTGGATAGCAAATTATGTTAAGTTAAAATGACATTTAACATAATCAACTTATTGCATATACTTATACGTTTTCTAAATATATATATATAGGTAGTTTAATTAAATTTTAAACTTATTTTAAAGCCATTTTATAAATTTTTATATATTATTTATCACGCTTGGAAGAGCATATACATTAAAATTTCACCAATCACAAAATTTTCAATTCGCGCTGCATTCAAAAATTCATTAAAATAAAAATTTCAAATATACGGCGATTAAAATTTATTATTAAAGTAAATTAAATTTAAAAAAAAAATAAAGTATTGCATGGCTATTTAATTATAATTTAATTTTATTTCGATTGCTTATTTTATATTAAATATTTAACTTTAGCCATTAGCATGAATTTTTTATTTATTTTTTCGACATTTTCGGATTGTTTAAAGCCAGTTTTCAGTTTGTCGTAGAGGCTGTAAATGTTGTTTGGAGTTAAAGTGGGTTTTAATGTTCCAAATGTTAGATGAAATAAATTTCGTGTCACAAAAGTTATTAAACTGTAATTTTACTTGATTTCAAATGAATGTTGTACTAGTGTCTGAGGTTAGAAATTTTTATTGAAAGCTCTATGGACTACTTGCTTTCTGGGCCGTACATCAACAGATAGTAGTTATCTGTTGACAAGGTGCGTCAACCGCAGCTGTCTTCGTACTAGACCTGTTGGACCGTATCTCCACTATAACAAAATAAAGACGTCAACTTCAGTCTTATTCAGCTGGTAGGACCTTGCTGTTAACTTCGAGCAGATACAATTTTATGGACGTGTTTTATTACTCTGCCACGTTTATTCCGTCAACAGTAGTTTGAGTCAACATATTAGCCAACTTTTGTTAGATATATATATATAGGCCTATATACATTTAGCAAAATCACGAAAATTTGTTCGGATTATCTTCGTTTTGTCAATTAATAAAAATGTGAATAATCAACTTTCTAACATCAAGTTTTCACTAAAAATATCGATTTTTATCAAACAGGTTCGTGCAATATAATATTGCTAATTATTAAAAAATGACTTAACATAGGCCTATCTATTTTTATGTAATGGTTGCATAACATATATTAAAATCAGATCAAGTAAATTTTTTGCTTTAATTTTAGTTTCAAATTTGAATTTATTTTATATATGATAGTCATCAGAATTTTCGCGAATGAAGTACATTAACGAAATTTATTTTTCAGAGATGAGAAAATGCTAACATAAGGCATAAAAGTTTTAAAATAAATTTGAAAATTATTTAATACAAAATATACTAGCGAAAGAAAATTCGTGATATAATATCGTGATACAATCTTCAAATCTTTGATTGGTCTATATAAACTGTTATATTAGAAAAAAAGCAATTTCTTCTCTGTCTACATTAAATCACTTCCAAAACAAAATAAATCTATAGATCTAGAGAAATTCGTTTTTTAAATATCAAACTTTTATATGTATTTTTTTAGATGTTAAATAAGTTTTACAGGTTAGTTCACTATTAATTTATTCTTCTATATTGTCTGCTACGACCAAGTGTGTTTTTTAAATAACGCAAACTGAAAGAAAAATTAGTTCTGTTTTTCTTTGAATAATTCTAAAGCTTCTTTAATAGCATGAAAATATAGAACGACAGTTCCAATCAGTAAAATATTTTATAAAGAAATTTCTTCTATATCATCTTTTAGAAAGAATCATAATTCATGTAGAAAAGCATTAATGCAGTAAAGCAGTAAAATGCAGTATATCATCTATATGAAAATGAAGTAAAACATTTTCATATATATATATAGATGCTCTACAGGATATTGATGCTTTTCTACAGAAATATATATCTAGTCGAATAGATTTCAATTTTATAAACTTATATGTGTTTACAGAATTAATATTAATATAAACTAAAATCAGAAGTTAAACTAACTTCTGATTTTAGTTTTATATTTATAGATTTAAGTTATAACAATTATCAAAACAGAAACCATTCCGTTTTACATTACTTACTAATTGAGCTTACAAATATAAAATATTTGGTGCAGTTTATAAATTTAAAATAGCAAAAATTTCATACTATAAAAAAATATAAAACTATGTTTAAATATTTATCTTGCGTATTGTGGCCTGCAGAAGCAATGTTATAAGTTGATATGTAACTTTAATAAATCGGTGAATCTTAAGAATTATTTTGAATGTTTATTCTCGTTTCATTTAAAACTGTTTAGTGCAATAATTAATCAATAATAGGAATAATTAGATAATTTATTTTAATAATTGTTTTGTTACATATTATAATTATTTCTATATTTATCAAAGAGATTCCTAATAGCTGACTAAGTTTTTGATTAATGAGATTTTAATAAAATATGAGAAAATTAATATATTACATTAAATGTAATGTTTTTATGATTATATTCTTGATTTCATTGAATATTTTAAATATAATTATGTAATTGATTAAAGATGGAAAGTTTTTCTTCTTTCTATTTGTCTAACTTTATTTATTTTTTCTTTTAACTTTAAAAATATCTTTAATTTTCTTTCTGGCTGGAAAATACAACATCACATTTGGAGAAGCTCTTCAGAGAAATGTTTGCGTGAGAAACAACGGAAATTACATTCTAACGTTTTTCCCTCTCTCTCTTCCCCTCTAATTAAACTCAGAGGCAATTATGTTCATTAAATAGTAGCAAAGTCTATGTACGCCCATTTGCGTGATCCGTCAAATTCCTGCTTTATTCTTGTCCTCCTACTGATCTAACCATTCTCTTTATCGCACAGAATAAAAGAAATCCCTGAGGAAGGATTTAAAACAATAAAATTTATAATTGCTTTCTTTCTACGAGATTATACAAGTACTTTTCCCTTAAAACTAACTCTATTTCTCTAATATTAAATTTAAAAAGTTATTTATGATTTTTGCTATCGGTTATAAAATATTAAAATATTTTTATTTTTTATTTATTATATATATTTTATCATTTTTAGAAATTTTTGATTTTATTTATTAATTATTTGTCTACAGAAATTATACAAAAGTTAGTTTACAATAGAAAATTCAAAAATTCGTGATTTAAACTACGAAATAATTCATATAGTCAATTTAGCTATCTAAGATGGTTCTTTTAAAATAATTTAAAAATGTAACCATAAATTTTATATAGTTTATTTTTCCTATTACATAATTCTATAATTCAATTCTCAAATTTCTAGAAGTTTTCTGTTTGGAAAACTTCTAGAAAAAAATAAAAATTAATTCAATTTTTATTCTTTTCTTTCAAGTTTTTGTCTCCAATTTCTTTTAATGTTTACTTTAATTAAAAGTATTTCAAATTTAATTATTTAGATTGTTAATTAGACACTTAGACAATTAATAGTATAAACTAGAACTAATCAAAATTATTTTCTCATTAGTTACCAATGTTTGTTAATCTCTCTTAAATAAATAAAGTTATCTCTTTCCATTAACTTCTATTAAATAAGAATATATCTATTAATATTGTCACATTATATATAAATTTATAATAATAAATACTCATTATATATTTTAATTTTCATATAATTACATCATAACTTTTAGATTAAAAAATAAAAAATAAATATTTTTTGTGTTCAAAGGAAACTTTTTCAAATATATGGATGAGTTCCAGTTTTGGAAATAATTTTAATGTGCTGATCTTATTAAAAAAAAGGAGTTTTAAAAAAACATTTTTGGTATGCTCCAAATAGGAATAATGTCCGAAAAATTTATTCTAATTCTCAAAGACGAATATCAGTTGGAAACTGAATAACGCGCAAATGTTTCGTTTAATATTCCTTTACAGCATTCGTAAACTATTTTTTCGCGATTGTGTTTTACAGAATACCAATGCTTCTTGTAACATTTTATAATTTGAAATAAATTGAAAAAATATTTTTCTTCGTTGTTCATAAATAGATATTACTCTAAATCGTAGTTTTTGCATAAAAAGCTTTCATCGCATATTTTTAAAGACAGGATGTTTTAAAAATCGCTTCATCGAGAAAATATTATTTAAAACTGTGCTTATTTTACACTTGCATTAAGATTTTGCATGACTACACTAATATTTGTTACTATGGCTTGTCTGTTAACATAGGAAACAATCCATAGTTTCAATGCAAGATTTGAAGAAATTGGAAGCACAGTTATTTCTATAAAATGACTTTTAGGATATCCTGTATATCTTTTGTGTTTTATACAATCATTTTGGCTATATATTATTATCCTTATTCTTTGGATAAAAGCTGAATATTTTTATGCATTTATTTTCGTCGTTTCATTGGAAATTTAATGAGTTTTTTAATAATATTTTTGCATATTTTTCATTAAACCTATATGCGAATACTCAAAACAATATAATATTTCCCTCCTATATATATATAGAGAGAGAGAGAACAATAATTTTAGGAGGGAAAAAAGGAAACTCAAAGTTGATTTCGATCGTTCGTTACAAAATGGAATGGCAATTCCTTCTGCCTGCCAACTGCAGATTGATGATGTTAGCAAAAGATAACTATTCCAGTTTGGATTTTATATCGTGATCAAATTTAATGTAAGACAACATAACCTTTTAAATTTATAGTTATAAGTTTATAGAAGCCATTTAATCAGGCAGTTTGTCAGTTTGTTTTCTAACTTGTATGATAGAATTAATAAAAAAGTGATCTCAAGTTCAAATTTCAGATAGTGAATAATAATATTTCTATTAAAAAAAATGGGAAAATATTATCGGCTCTATTTGTTCTCTATCCTTATAAGTAAGTTATCAGAAGCATATTTATTGAAATTCAAATTTCGTGTACAGATGAATTAATAATATACGAAATTTTAATATGAAATTCAAATATAGTATTTTAATAAATATTTTTAACATTTTTATAGGTTAAATATGCTTCGAAATCTAAATAATTAAAATTTTGAGATTGTGGTAATTGGATATTCTATGATGAGCTATCAACAACAACAACAAAAAAAAAAAGTAATATATATAATAAACGATTTTATTCTTATCAATCATACCACACGTATTTTTTGCAGTTTTTCGTTAAATTATTTTCGGCATAGAAACAAAATCCAATTAAAAATTATAGAACCTAAATATAGTTTTAGAAAAATTAATAAATGTTTCTCAACTACTTCAAGGAGGAGAGAGAGGGGAAAAACAAGAAAAATGTATAATTGATTAACTTCAGAAAACTAGAAACTCATTATTAATTTTGTTATTTATAACTCAAACAAGACAATAAATTTTCGCTTTACAGAATAGTTAATTATGTGATACTTGTTTTAGGTAATCAATACTTTTTAAATTTTATTTCTAATAAACTTTTAATATTTTAATTGAAATGATTAATGGAAAAATTTTCTCGAAGAAGAATTATTTACAGATTTTCATCAATTCTCTGATTGCTTTAATTCAAAATGAAAAGGAAAATAAATATTTTCCAATTACCCTTATAATTTATAACGCGTTTCATAATTAAAGCGTAATATTTATTTATTTCTAATTTATGAAATTTATAAATTTCCTAAAACTTTTCTTAGAACTATAATATTAAAATATATAAAAATATTCTATATAGATTATCCATTTAAAAGACATTATTTTAAAACAAACTATATTTTTGAAAGTAGTAATGAATTTCTGTAACATTACTTCATTCTGAGAATTAAAAACTATGCGTAATTTAATATTTAGTAAGATTTCAATGCTTATTTATATTTTCCTCAGTTTATTGGAGAAAATTATTGTTAGTACAGAAAATTTCTTACTATAAACCAACATATTTTGTTACAGAAATCATCACAATTTCGATAATAGAAGAATTCCGATCCCAAATGGCATTAATTGTTACTTTGATCCTATATTAGAAAAATGATATTCTCGATATTTGAAGATTCCTTTATTAATTTTTGTTCCTGATCGATAGAAGAAAAGGATAGAAAGAATATACGCAGAATCAAAATGTCAAATAATGAAAAGGAAAAAAATATTTATCATGTATAAAATTGTAATTTTCATTTTTACATTCGTTCATTGGTTCTTACAAAACATATCTAAAGCCGATTTTTAAATTTCCACTATAGTTGCCCAATTAAAGAACTCTTATCGGATTAATTAATGTCGTGACAAGCAATGTTTTATAGAAATCATTAAGAATATAGTGGTCTTTTATTAAACATATTTTATTTTGTTTCTTTACAGCCAGATATCCGGCTTAAAGTCGCCGATCCAAAGACATATTGCAAGACATCGTCGCTAGAAAACCCAGCCAACGGTGCTCCGGATTTGGAGTCAGCCTTTTGCAAAAATACTAACAAGCTGTTCGGCGTAAGCCCCAGTGATATCGATAAATACTCCAGAGTAGTGTTTCCTGTTTGTTTTGTCTGCTTTAATCTAATGTACTGGATCATTTACTTACACATTAGTGATGTCCTTACAGAGGACTTTGTATCACATGCCTGAAGCCAAACTTCAATCCAACTCTTTAGTCGTTATTTCAATCAGTTAGGACTGTACACGAAGATGTGTACTTTATCTCTCAATCTGTGGCTTCTCGTTATTCCTTGTGCAACGTCCTTTACACCTGTCTTTTCGTCGAAACATCCATTTGTGGATTTATAAATGCGTCTAGTGCCATCAGTCTATTAGAATGTAGAATTTCGGTTTACATCATTTCATATCCTTTTCCATTTAACCTCTTATATTTTCTGCACGCGCTGCTTACATAGAATGTAGTCACAGTTCCTGAAAAAACTACTCCAAAAAAATGGTGTGGACCCAGTTCGGACCCATGGCGGGTATCTTTACAACCGTAGACACACCGATCAGATATTAAAGCATCTGTAATTCTTCCTCCATCTCCTTGACGAGATTCTAAAAATATATGTCGAGGGAGAATCGCAGATTATACGAGTCATCGGTGTCATACCACGGTAATGTACATAGTGTATATGTATACATTTGTGTTCTTATTACATAAAATTGTGTGTGTGAAGAAACAGTAACCACAAAAAATGAAACAAAGAGACGCAAAATACTCATTAAAACAAGTTTGTCTTCAATTTTTTCCGACATTTGTATACTGTTGTAGTTGGAATTATAATTAGCACATTATTTAATTCCTTACATATGCCTGGGAAAATGTAGTTTTGTCCATTATATTAACATGAAAATTATATAAAAGATACTGTATGATGTGCAATACGGGCAGTGTAGTATAAAATTAGATATAATGCCATTAGGTTAAGGAGTATTGCATAAGAATTGTACAAATTGATGGAACAATTTATATTTTCTATCATAATATTGTCATCGTGTAAATCCAGATGCATTTTTCATGTTATGCTTGTTCGGTTCAAAAGTTTGTAAACGAATTTCTTTCAAACATTTTATCAATTTTGAATATTAATAACAGATGAGCTGCATCAAATGTAAATAGCTTTAAAAACGAATTCAAAATTGTACAATAATGGATTTATCTTAACCTCATTATTTAGTAAAAAAAACAAAGTGAGACTGGAAAAAAACATCATTTCGCAATAATTTTCGAACAAAATTCAGAAAAAAAACATTTTTAAAGGGTTTATTACAAAAGTTTTCTTCTGTATAGCAGATAATTATAGTATATGAGGAAAATAAGGGATTGTAAAAAATGAAGGTTGAGCGCAAGGTATCACATCAGGTTTATTAGAGTTCGGTATGTTCTCAACTCTCTGTCAGGTTTAGAATTAATTGGTATGATTTTTACATTACGCGAAAAATATTTAGCTATGAACACATTTCTCGAAGTTTTATTTCGTCAGCCTATTTATATAGTATTTGTAGAATTATCTGACTTAGTCTTCTCTTAATAATAGCTCAACTATAACAGAGGAACTGAACAAATTATTTGATGGTCGGATTAACAGATCGATAATCAATGTTTCCATTCCAAAATTCAGTTGTTATATTATATAGCAACTGACCAAAAGTTGATTATCGATTGCATTTCGAACCTCTTTCAAATTTCATTCATCTCATTCATTTCCTAAGATATTTTATTATAGTTTAATTACTCTTCAGTCTTCCAATTTCATTGATTTTTCCCATATTTTCAGCCTTCCCATTTTTTTAACAAATTATAATGAATTCCTCTCCTAAATAGCATGATTGTTTGTCGTTCCTCGATTTATGATTTATTTGCCACTGATATTATTTAACGCCAAGAAAACTTATAAGTTCCTCTTTTCTGAACATAACGCTTCTCACAAGAAGCTTTACACAGCAAATACAGCTTCACAATAAACTAGAAGATTTTTGGTTACTGAGCTCATTAATCTTCTAGAAAATGCATCAAAGACTATCTCGTCAATGCTTCCTTTTTTTGTCTTCTTCAGCAAACACTTTAATGAAAAACAGTACAAAGGAAGTTTACGAGCAAATTTTATGTATATATACTCAAACACACTTGCATATATATAATATACACTATATCTATATACACACACACACACCTTATATTATCCACAATTCTATTGATTGCGTCATAGACATATTCTTCCTCCTTTTTCCTATATTCTTAGTTATGTAATCAAAACTAGAGACAGATAATTTCTCTCTGGACATATGGGGTTTGTGTGGACAAATTGTCCCCTGCTCCAAAAACACTTAGCCTCGTCCATTCACTTGCTCAAATAATTGATGTCTAGGGAGAATATAAAATATTATTAAAATAATTTTAAAAGTATTTCAATTAAAATGAATCTAATAGCTTTATGCTCTTAGATCACTCTTACGGTAGGGGGCACCGGAACCTCGATTTCACCTGAATCGTGATGCCGTGGAAACCGGTACAGCAATAACACAAACTCCTGCTTCACATAAATCTGTCACGAATGGAGAGAGAGAGAGAGAGAGATGAGAGAGAGAGAGAGAGAGTGACCGACCAAGAAAAGCGAAAGGTATATATATTTTGGTGACACCCCCTTCCGCAGACATTGTCTTGGGATGGAGATCATTAACATAACTTTAATGCATCGTTTTTATTACATACATAAATATACATTACATGCATATACTACTACATACTATAAACAGTTCATTTTTTCTTTCGGTGCGTGACGTGTGCGTGAATCACACCCCCGTTCGTGATGTGGCGTGACGTAGGTGTAGGCTCCGCTCACGTTGACTTTTTAGAAATAGGGACGCTCCAGTTTATGTAAAAAATGGTGTCTCCTATTAATTTGCTCTCCTAATTGTCGTTTTAAATTCCACTTTTTCTCACTTCACACACATTTTCTGTTCTCATTATCAAATTAGAATCGTTATACTTTTGAATGTTTCTATTTAAGCGTCCAAATGGGTATCCTATTCTTTCCGATTAGAGGATACTCAGTTAAGAAAAAAATTACAATAATATTTCAAGTAAACAGGAAGGAAACATCAACGAAAGTCTTCCTTTTGCTGATCTTTATGCTGTTTAGCATCTTATACAGAAATAATTCCTGTCAGCTTGATGAATTGAAGTAGATTTTTTGGTCTTTTGGTCCACTATATTATTTTTTTCTTCTTCGCACTAGGAGAAAAAGGTAGGAATTTTATTGCTGACGCACCGCAATGTATTCCAACCTTCTTCTCTAGATTGAAAAGGACTCTTAGTGCCATATAGATCAGTGAATATTTTATAAGGATGCAAAGTTGAATGACGTGCGTAACTGGGTGCTCAATTTAAATATCAATAGAAGGCTCTCTGATCATAGTGATCAGGAAGTAATGGTGCAATGTGCCAGAGGGTACATGTCATGCATGACGGATATTTCTACTTGTTAAATGTTGAATAACCCGTTCAATTCTGATTCATTATTCGTTATACAGTTCTATATATATTATAAAAAAATATATTATATAGTCTTGTATAGTTATTGTTATGTGAAAAAAATAACCGAGTAAGTGTATAGGGATTCCCATTTTTGTTGCATACAAAATAAATTTTAGAAAAACGGGAAAAGGATTAATCTAATAATGTATGATTTGTGATTGAAAAAAATGAAAATTTGTGTATATATTAAAACAGAGAGAGAAAAATCATTGTATGGAAATAGCATATTATTCTCCTATAGGGTAAGTTGTAGTATAGAGAGGACAGGTTTTTGTATCATTCAGCTTGATTGCTTCTAATAAAATACACCTTACCATATTTTGTCTTTGATATGTGAATATTTTAATTTAATACATTCAAATTTATTTAATGTTAATTGGATATTTTATTATTTTATAATTTTCTGTTTATGTTATCATAAATCAGTAATGTTTCAAAAAGATGATGATTATAATGAATTAAAATGTAGAAAATATATATAAAATATAAAATTTTATAATATGGAGAAATTATTTAAACGAATCAAATAATGTTATTATTATTTAATTTATAAAAAATAACATTTAAATAAGGCCAAATCTTTGTAAATATATATAAATATATATCTATGTAAATCTGAAAATATTCACAATTCTTATTAGAATATAAAATATAAATTATATTTTTAGATTTATATTCATAAATTTTCTGGAAAAAAGAAGGAAATCTAATAATAAATGAAACAATTTAGTTAGATATATTTTATTGTTCGAAAGTGAGCAATCTCAAAAAAATTTGGCAATGATATTAAAAGAAGAAATTTTATAAAATTGTTAAAAATAGACAAATTTTATATAATCAAAACATTAAATAATTTATAAAATAATGTGATCGATGTGATTACCATAAAAAATTAGTTAATCCGTACTATTGAAAATTTTGATCAGTTTTCAAGGATCGATTATTATCATGAAGATTATCAAGAATTTTCAGGTAAAATTATTTTAATTAAATATAAATGTAATTTAAAAAATATTATTTGTATCCCATTAAAAATAATATTCACACGATTTAATTCATAATATTTTCCTCTAAGTTAAAAAAAAGATATAGGAATAATAAGCTAATATATTCAAAAAGCACCATTTAGGAAGCAACGCAGCTATATTAATATATATCATAATCATATATTTTTACATTAAATCCTGTTTGATTAAATCCATTTAATTATTTCCCATGCATGAAAGCACACTTTTTAGCTTTGTTCCGAATTTTAGCTAGCTCTATTGTAAATAAACTTTTTATATTGGAAACTTATTTCTGATAATAGCTTAAATAAAATTTCAAATAGCAAAATTTATGTTGATATGATAGATAACAATCTGGAATAGGGATGGCAAATAAATGGCACGCATGTGAAATTTGTTAAAGCTAAAATTATGAAGAAAATTTTTCAAAATAATTTCCCCTTAAATTAATACCAAACCTATATGCGATTGTCGGCTTCGATGCACCAGATGTTTGAGAAAATTTTACACAGTATATGTTGTTCAACAGTTTCTTCAAACAGCACAGCATAGTAAAGGATGTCAGTATTGAATTTTTTACATGTTTAAGATTGTTTTATATTCATATATTGAGTAATCAAATTTTAAAAATTTTTTGCGTTTAGGAAGTCGATATTTTTTAAATTATTTTCGGTCTTTTTTTTATTTGCATATCATTTATTTCTCTCATAAGCACATTCCAAGAAACATGGGATTCGGGGTCTCAGTAAAGTAAGGATTGATTTACATGGGCGGCAAAAATATGACGACAAAGCTAATCGTTGAGGTCGAATATCGTCGACTGATTTCCATGGAGCAATTCATTCACAAATACCTGTCGTTGGCATTCACAGGTATTAGTGCTATTTTTACCGTCCATATGAATCGGTCTTAAGTTAAGTAAAAGTGAAGTATATTTCGAACTTACATCCTTGAAGTTAAATATATTGCATAGGTTTTCCGTTTGAATAAAATAGCATCTTTTACGTCAATTCTCATTTAGTTCTTTATATGGTAAAGGGTTCAACATTTCATAAATGGATGAAAGATAAATTGATGCTTATGGTTCAAAAAATATGTCACAATTCTTATTAAAACACTCACCTTCTTTAATATAAAAGAAGACTGCACGTTATTGCTAGGAAAATGCGTTCGTGTGGGCAATTTAATTTTCAGAAAGAAAAACACGAAAGACGAAAGTTTGGGTTTTATATCAGTATTGAATTGTCTCTAAGAATCCACTTTTCTGCCAAAATAAAAAATATACACGCATATGTATATAAATAAATATATATATATATAATAGCTGATCTAGTTTGTTTACTAGAAAGCATCAAAGCTGAACTATAAAATTCCCAATCCACACTTTCCCATTTTATCTTAGTTAAAGTTTTATGGAATAAATATTGCATCCAGCATGATACGCCTGAAACTATATCAATAGATCCAATAGATATTTTTAGGTTTTAGTAGTTTCCAAAAAATTTATTTGCTATCCCTAGACTAGTATATATTTATATTTTTCGAACAGAATTTCAGAGATAATTTGATCTACTCATATTATCCATCACTTTTTACAACCACGCTAATGTTTTATCATAGTTATAATTATTTATTAATCCAAAAAAACATTGAATCCCAATTTTAATTTCACGTATTTATCAGAAAATAAATGTGTGATGATTATAATATATTTAAAATTTTTATTCTTTTTTTATATATTTTAAAATTAAATAAAATTTCCCAGTCTGAAATTCGGACAGAGAATTCTGTCCGAATTTCAGAGATTCAAATTATTAACAGTTAAATTTTGAACTGATATTTATTTTCGTTAATGCCATCTTTAATATTTTAATCAATGAAAATAGTTAAAAAAGTAATTCAACCATACAAATTTATTAATCATTTAATTATTCATTTTCACATAATTTTACAGTTTTAATTATTTATTATACTTAAAATATTTTAATTATTATTTACGGATTTCGTTATTAATTTAAATAACAAAATTTAATTTTATATTTTAATTTTATTATATGTTTTAATTTTTAAATATAATTCAAAAATGCACAATAATTAAAAGAAAGTAAGATTTGATTTAATTAAATATTTTTCTATCGAACGAAAGGATTATTTTTGCTGATTAATTTATAGTGTTTGGGATTAATGTTACCGAATAAATATAATAAGCTCGTTTAAAAATTAATTTTTAAGTGGGAAGTAAATAGTTAAGTATAAAGGTGACGTTATACTTCACAAAAATTTTAAATTTAGCTGTAAAAGTTTTCAAACTTTAATTACTTTCTTCAAAAATAAAAGATACCTATAGCTTTAGTAGCGATATTACTAAATAACACTATATCACTAGTTACACTTATTCTAGTAGAACTGTAAAACAAAAAAAATTGGGAGATTTTATTGATGGTTCTTCGCTAAAGCGCTGCTCTATTGGTCAAATATCGACTGACTTGCCGCACTTTCAGCCAGCATGCAGCGCAGACACTATTTTCCTTTGAAGAGTTTGGTAAATATTTTCGCGATTATTGTTTCGCCCGAAATTATAGATAATATTTTAAACATGATTATTGCACTCTCTAATAATTTTATTTAATTTTTTGTAATAATACCACTTGGCCTACTATGTTCAAATTTTTTGAACAAAATGTTTGAAATGTTGAACGGATTGGATTCAACTCAATTTGGTGATATTTCAATATCGTAACTTCTAATTCCATTGCTTAAAAGCTTACCAAATTATCTTATTTGTACTTTTTTTCATCCGAATTTATAGAATTTGCCTTCTCTTTTTTAAGAGTTTGAACAACTCGGTTTTTATTATGCGATAAACTGTATTTACATACAGACTATTGCTTTTTCTATAAGGATATTAATAAAAAATCAATAATAAAAAAATAATAATGTTATTTCTTCTCCTATAAAAATCCTTCTAAGTTTTTCCAGATTATTGCTTTTTATGTCAGCAAATTTTTTTGTGTATTTATTACCAGAAACGAATAATAATTTATTAATTTATATGGGAAGTTTATTTTGCACTATTAAAAAAAACAAGAATATATTAAACTTCAATGGACTTGTTATGATCTTTGTTCTCTTATATCGTATATCAGAGTAAAAAAAAATTTTACTGAAATTATTATTTAAATTGTATAATGTATATAGCATACTTTAGCAAAATAAAATAATTGCTATTTAAAAATATATTAATAGTCTAACTTTATTTAATATGTGAATTGTATTTGTTAAAACAAAGAATATAATTAAAGATAAATATTCGAAATAAAATTTTAAATAATAAAAATTTAAGATTTTTCTATTATATTTTCTGTTTTCTTGAAATTGGATTAAACGATATACATTATGAATCGAAATAAAAATAAATAAAATATACGGATGATAAATATTTCAACGATAACTTTTAAATTCTAACAATACAGAAAGAAGAAAAAGTGTAAAAATTTTATATTTTATAAAAAATAAAAAAATACAAAATTGGTTCTTTCGTATGGCGGAGATGAAATGCCAACTCCAACACTAAATCTTGTTATCGATCTTGTTTTCAAATCTGAAGTATTTTTAGATCAGACACAAAATGCCAAAAGATGGCTTCTCTAAAAATATTATTACCACCTCGTATATCGTAATTTCTTCTATTATACACCAACATTTCTTGAGTTGTTTGTAATTAAGCTTTGTTTATGAAATTAAATCTCAGTTTAGATTTAATCTTTCGTAAACTCATAAAAACGGATTTTTATGATTAAACCATGTAAACAGTGATATTCACTGCTATTTATATTATTATTATAAGTAAATAAAACGACAACGAAGAAGTGAAATCACATTATAACGAATTTCGAAGCGAACAACAGTTTACATGATATTTTGTACAGTATTGATGTAGAATTTTTCTTGAAATAAAATTTGAAAATGAATAAAAAGATAATATAATTTCAATGGATTTCTGTATAATGTCCGTATACGCAAAAATTATAAATTATTTTGGTTTGTAATACCACGACAAAAAATTATTTTGTTTCAAAAATCATTGTTAAAAAAAACATTATATATATTTTAAACAATGCATTCGTAGATATTGATTTAAGATTTAATTATTATTATTATTTTCCTGTTTAAAATAAATCCGTAAACAAATATGCATTAATTTAGAATTTCTTTAGCTTTCGGAATTTTCCACTATAGATCTAATTATAGTAAAATGCAGATGTTTCGACAATAAATTATCATCCCTTGTAACAGACTAAAATAAAATAAAATTAAAAAAAAAGTATCGAGAATTAAACTTGGAAAAGTAAAATGTAAATAATTCAGCATGTAATGATTATCCAGAAGCAAAGTTGATGATTCTTTTGCAAGATTACTTAGCTAATGAAAGAAAGCTATTTAAATAAGAGAACGCCTAGTCATTCTGGTTAAGTTTGATTAATCTGAATGAAGATAATCGATCCAACAACGAAACCTTAATCCCGTTCACTTTGCTCGGCAAGGACGGAAATTAAAGTTTCCTTTTAAAGATAAGAAACTGAGTTTAAAAAGACGGAATATATATAATGTTTTTAGGTTAAAATGAAGTTTAGTTTTTTTAAAAATAGAGTATATAAATAGTTCATTTTATCAAATGCAATAAAACAGAATAAAACGACATTTATTTAAAATTGAAAAATAATAATATAATTTTAAACACAATATACATTTTATTGTCTTCCAATAATAAGAATTGTTGGTATATTATTATTATTATTATTATTCAAAGTCAAATATTATCGATTAATTTAAAAAAAATTTTTTTATCTAAAGAAATGATTTTATTTACTTTAAAAACGGTTTAGTTCTTTCAATTTTAAAAATAATTTATCGGCAAACAAATAAAAATAATTAATTAAGAGAGTAGATCTAATATTCATTTATTTCTACGAGTTATAAAAATAAATATAATAAAATGTGGAATATAAACTTGCAAAACGGAATAGCGATTAATGTTAGACAAAGTTTAGTTTATTGATTACAGTTTTTATAATAATTACATATAAGTTGAGTTTGTGAGTGAACATGATAGTAAACTTAAAGTGCATAAGCATGAAAGAATTTTTCAAAATTTCTATCTCAACAATCGCTAAGATGAATTCATCAAATTTATTCCGGAATATCGGTTTATAATTTAATTTTTAAGGCATTTTTTATGAAAAAAATTGGCTATACATATTCACTTTATCCATCCGACGTTTATCAGATATCTTGAGAAGTAAACAATGCATAGTATTTAAATTTTAAGAGAGTATATTTTATTTTTCAACCTACAATATACGCATAATAATTTTGAGGATGGTAAGTATTCTCGTTACAAAGCAATGGCACTCGAATTTACCGATATTTCCAAAACTTTTGTCGTATGGAAATGACTTTATGATCATATTATAGATTTTAAATGTATTTTATAATAATGATCAAACATAATTACTTTCTCGGTTGTATACCTGTTAAAATTCTCATAAAATGTCAGAAGTGCAAAAACATTGTACTATATAGAAGTTTTGAAAATTCAAATTTAGACATTCATTCCTAGTTATTTAAAATATATCAATACTAGTTTGAAATCTTTACGTTGTCCCTTTACAATTTGGTGGTATTTAAAATTTACACACACACACACACACACACACACACACACACACACACATATATATATATATATATATATATATAAATATATTGTATTTTAAACCATTTTAGTACATGAAAGATATTATAATCATTCGAAAGTAAAAAAATACATCTGTGAGATTAATTATCATAGATAACAGCTAACTTATATTTATATTTTTGCATCAATAAAGATTCACATTAGTAAAAATAGAACAACCTTCGTGCAAAATTTATTCTTTCATGGGAGTAGGAATCGATCCGGGTTACATCAGATGCAAAACCAGATGTTCAGATGTTCCATAAGGTTACCAGACTGAAAAGATCTAAAACACTCTCAGAATAAACAAATATAAGATCAGAAATCTTTTATTTAATTCACGAAACCTACAAGAGATTTTAAAATTCTCGTGACAAATTGATAAGGATATTCTAGAGATCATAAAAAATAAAAAACTGTGAACTCGTAACTCTTAAATGTGTTCCAAAGTTTTCGCTGATCATTAAAGAAATGCTAAAAGATTGACTAAACAATTATATACGGATGGAAGATTTCGTACAAATAAATGTCTAAAATACTCAAAAATATTAAAACAGATTTTTTTGTAAAAGGAATATGCATATACTCGTATGACTTGACTGTTCTTTAATATACCATTATGAATCAAAATCTGTAATGTTTGGAAGCTTGAGATAATATTACGACTTTTGATGTTATGAAACACAATTATTACCAAAATACTCTGTATTGATCTATTTATTTCGTTACGTATTCTTTTGATAAAAATAATTATGTATCTCATAATATTTTCTAATTGCTATGAAAATAAAAAAATTTAGAAATGCTCATTAGATGCATCTTTTTAATTCCGAATAAATTATCCAATTTTATATAAAAACTCATTTATTTAAATTTACTTTAAATTTTGACATCATTCCTTTTGTAATTTATTAGATACGTTTAAAGACTGCGAATACTAATCGTGTGTTGAAAAATGTCATAAAATGTTAACGGAGAGACATTACTACTTGATACAACATATTTATAATTTAAAGAATATATCAATAATAATTTATTATTTAGCTTAAAAATACTTAGACATTCATCAATCATTCATTTTGTTTTATCCTAAATAAAATATGCTTTATGAATAAAATTCTTTTCTTCAATCAATTAATTTTATATTAAAATTCATTTACTTAAATATTGATATAATATTACATAATTTATTCTGAATCAAAAAGATTTTAAAACATTCGATAAGCACTAGTTATGATTTTCTAGATTTTTCCTAACGTATCATTGCAAGAATTTTGAAATTCTATCTTTGAATCAAGCAACTGACTGCTATTCTCGATCAATGTAAATTATTTATAAACTCTGAAGAATTAAATGGAAGCCGAATCGATTGAAGAATACTTGCTACTTTTTTCCGAATGAAATATGGATTAAGAATTAACTATACAATAGAATTAAAAAAAATAAATAAAAATAAAAAACAATCTCATGAAATCAAATGTCAACTGAAAACAATTATATAATTTAATTTTTATAATTTATTAAAATAATTAAATTATTATTTGTTTGTAATAATTACTTTAATGTGATTCCTATTATTGTTTAATTTGGTGATTTGAGTTTGATTTATTTTTATTGTAGTAACATAATAAGATTTTTTTTTAGATTTTCAGTTTTATATTTAACGAAATTTAAATATATATATATTTTTTCCTGGTTAGATAATTGCGGATATCTATTTTATTGCACAGTTTGACACAAACTGTTCAACATTATATGCAAAGTATTTATTCATCTGAAGTATTGATTCGCTGTTCTTTATTATAGATTCCATTATATGTTTGCCGATTAGCAATTAAATTATTAAATAATATTCTAAAATATTATAATATTGAACATATGTTTCCATTGGAAGCCCTTCCTATTCATTTTTCAATAGATAAGATTACAAACGTGAATAATAGAATAATATCATAAATAATGCCTTAGTCAATGCTATCAGATTCAATAATCTGAATGTATTTAATTATTTAATAAAAATAGAGATTATAAAATGTATTTTAATGTAACGGTAAATAATCTTAATAAGGTTTCATTTAATATTAATAAATGCATAATAATAATAATCATTAATATTAATAACTGAATCGAAAAGTTATAGGGCCTATATCTTTATGCTATAAAATTAATTTTATAATTTAATTTTTAATGCATATTATTAATTTATAAAGATAAACCTTACACTTATTCTTTTAAAGATATAATTCTACTTCATCGGTACACAATATTTTGTCACATTGTGATATAGTGCAGTTGAATTTTACGTTTCAGTCTGATTAAATAATTAACTAAATATTCTCGTTATTATTATTTGTGCATTTAACATTTCATAATTAATTATATCATTAAAATATTCATTCGGATAAATCTGCCAAAAAATATTTTATATTTTTCTTTGCGGATAACTTCATTCTGTAAAAATTACTTTACAATTTCAATATGATAATAAGCAATTTGGAATACTTTCTGTAACTAATGAAAAGATTACTCTAGCATCAATAATTAAAATAATATTTATACTCATAGTTATTCAAGTACTGCTACGATATGAAAAATAAGTAATATAGGTAACATATCATTTTCAATTCCTTCATACATATTTGGAAAAAAGATTTAAATTATTATTTAAATAGTACAAATCCATGTAAAGCATTATAATGCACGCCTACTGCATTAAGAAAAATAGTTTTACAGTTTTATAAAAAATACTTTTAAAATGATTTATAAATGCAATTATTGTTTACAGATATTTTGTAAATATTGATTCATAAATAATATATACATTTAGAATTATATTATTTTTCATTGAGTGTTCTCAAAATTTTATTTTATAATTTTGTTCTCTTTTGTAGAAATATCAGTATGTACTTTTTAATTTTTATGAAAATTAATTGATTGATTGACAGATTGATTGATTTTATTAATAAAGTTTGCCTTTGTATATATCAAAACCTATTTTTTATATTAAATATATTACTTTATAAAAATAATTTGAAAGTTTCATATTAATATATTTCGTACAAATGAAGAAAGCATAACAGATAAAGAAAAATACAATTTTATTGATGAATTTATTTCTTACTCACTGGATAACAGTTTCGAATCCCGCTTTGGGGATTCAAAAAATCGCTTAAGTTTATTTCTCTATAGAAAACATGTAATGTCATGCCGAAATATATGAATGAATAAGAGATATATCATTTTAACATTTATCTATAGATTTCTTATTCAACGTGATTACTCAAAATGTTTCAAAGGAACCCATTAGAGATTATTTAATAAAATCTATAAAATACATTTCTTTATGAAACTAAAACATTTTATTCATTTATTTTCGGAAAATTAAGAGGGAAAAAAAGATATACTTTTTACCGTTTACATGACATTATAGGCTGTCTATTGGTGTATGACGATAAAATACAAAAATAAAAATTCCTTCTAGGAATCATAAAAGAACTATAAAAGTTTAAGATACTTCACTGAAAAATGATCAAAACAAAAATTTTATTTTTTTTTATTTTGTCTATTTTCTTCATTTGTATAAGCAATATTTATTATTAAGTTTCAGATTATTTGAGACATATTGATCTAAATTTATCGAACTAAAATAATTACTTATACCAATAGCGATAGATAATTTTTATCGAATATTCCATTGGTGCCAGTTCCATCTATATATAATTCATCATGCTTGGAATAGAAAACTCAAATAAATATGCAAAAATAATATACAAAGTATATGCAATTTTTTGAGAAAATACATGGACATCGTTCCTTTGTAATTTATTAGATACGTTTAAAGACTGCGAATACTAATCATGTGATGAAAAATGTAATAAAATGTTAACGGAAAGACATTACTACTTGATACAATATATTTATAATTTAAAGAATATATCAATAATAATTTATTATTTAGCTTAAAAATACTTAAAACATTTATTAATCATTCATTTTGTTCTACCTTAAATAAAATATGTTTTATGAATAAAATTCTTTTCTGCAAATATCTTCAAAGCGCCACAGCAAAGGTGCCATCTGTCTTATCCTGGGGCACGATAACTTCGATAAAAAGATTCGACCGAGCTGAAGTGCTAAGTGACAGTCAATAATCTCGCGAGTTAATCTATTGGAAATACTGTAATCAATATCAGTGATATGTAACGTGTTTGTCCACTCGGTATGTATAATAATTGATGAAGAATTTAATAAAATTAAATGCAAATTGTGATAATGAAAAATTCCTTATTTTATCTTTCATTTGCTAAATATCTAGATTCGAGAACTTTCATAAAAATTTTTGATGTAAGATTACTTTTGACAATAATTTTCAGAACTATTTAAAATTATGATAGTTGATCATTTTATTTTAATAAAGGAGTATGCATTTAATGTCACAGTCTTGTAGGAATGTGTATTTAACAAGTAAAGTAAGTTTCAATTATTGATTGTTTATACATAAAGTTATTTATATATTAATTTTTCTATCGTTTTCTTCAATTAGTTTTTGAAAGAAAGAATTTTTTTGAATGAAAATGGTTCGAGAAAGCAATTATTTTTTATAGACTTTATTCATTTACTGACAATAAAACATACCATCCAAAATTTCTTCCATATTGATATTAACTGAAACTATAAAGTGTTCGATAACCAAGAAATACAAAATACTTTTTCCCCGTATTACTTTGAATCAAACATTTTTATATGAAGGAAAATTTATAGAGTACTATATTATTGTATTAAATTTTTTTTTGTAAATACACTACATCCCTAAATGATTCTTATGAAAGCAAATTGTATACTTCTTTCTGACGATCTCTCTCACTTTATGATCATCGATATAAGATAAATTATATTGATGATTATATCCGTAATGAGAATATTTTATTAAATATATCTTAAATTATTTAATTAACTATTTAATCAATTGTATATACTATAATTGACAATTTAAGAATATAGTAGTCCCTAAATTAACTAAATGGGAAATTTTTCTGCAGCTATTTTATATTTTGTTAAAGATATGGTAGGCTTACATATTTAATAGTTCATTAAATGATTTCAAAAACACTTTATACTATATAAAATATGACAAAAAATATGTTTTATTGATAGATTATTCTTGATATAATCTTTGCTAAGTAAAATTATTTATGAAATTATTTATTTCAGGTTTTGCATGTATCAATGCGGATGTCTATAATGATATGTAATACAACAGAAAGATTATAAAGTTTAATATGAAGAATTATACATAGTAATTTTAATAGAAACCTTAACGGAAATCGAAATAACCGAAAAATATATGAACATTCTCTTATTAACAGATAATTAACTCAAAACCACAATAAAACATAGACATGAAAAAAAAATATTCCTTTGTTATCAAACATTTATTGAGTGTTAACTGTCGGAATAAAAAATTTCAATAATATATTTACTATTTAATTTTATATTAAATATGATTATTGAATAATAGCTATGAAATGTTACTTGTTCGTAATTTATATAAATCATCTGTATCTCAATTGTGACCATGCATTTAATATTCTATTCTTTTCATTTATTGGATTATAAGGATCTAACAAACTAATTCACTTAATAATTGATCAGAGAACCATTGATAATTTCGTTAAACAGTAAAGATACATACTTGAATATCAAGTTTTTCATTTAGAGTTTCTCAAAGCAGACCTAATCCCGAAATAATAAGTCAAATGAAGAAATATGGTTCCATCGGAAAATTCCAATACAGAAAAGCATATTGATTATCGATTTTCTATAGTCGTTTATAATCCTTGAAAAATTTTCATCTGTAGGAATTTTTTCTTCAAAAACATTGTAGCCTGATTTAATAAATCTCTTTGATAAGATTTACATAATCGAAAGAACATGACAGTTTTTAACATGCTGATTAATAATAAATGATCCAATTAAAAAATAAGACAAATTACATTACTACGAATTTATTATATTTTATTACAATTTAGAAGTGCTAATATGGCTAATATTATTACTTTATTTTTCTCAAATCATCAAACAAGTAATAATATATAAATTGTAACAAATATCTTTCTTAGTATTATAACTGGCTTATTTTTTATATATTAGATATTTTTAATTTGGATATCATTTATTTTTTTACAAAAATCTAATTCTCTGGGAAAGCCATTGTAATGTCAATACATTAACATATCATTAAATAGACTCTTTATTTTTCATCCGATTGAATCGAAATTTTTACTGAAGATTAAACAACATACGAAATATCTATATATCAAATTTTATTGAAATCAATTGAACGATCCGATCTATAGATGAATTCATGATAAAAGAACTCTCTACTCCTTTCATTATGGCTTTATTTGGTTGAAATTTCCAGAAGACTTTTAAATATTATAAGAAATAATACTTACATTCCAGATTTGATCGAAATCAGTTAAATCAAGAGTGCTCAACCGGGCTACTTATGGCTCGTTGGATCTTTAAAGCCCTTGAACGAAAAACATCCAAAAAATATATAATATAATAGAGCATAAGAAAATCACTTTCATCTATCAATTAAATAGAAAATCTTAGCTTTTCAACCAGCATCCGTGACTTTCAAAAGATTGAGCATCCTGAGTTAAATGATGCGATCTAAAGAAACGTTTCTAGAGGATAAAAGATCTGAAAACTTCTCTCGCCTTCTTCTAGCACTTTTCTTTTAGACCGATTGTATTAAATTTTTTATAAGAGTTTAAATGAGTTGGGATATATCCAAATATGAAATTTGGGCAAATATGGCTAAACAATGCGATTTGTACAGTATTTATTGAGAAAGAATCCTCATATTCTCTCTTTAGGTCGATCCGATTATGCCAAAACTTTTAGAAGATCTCAATTAATGTTAAATATATCTATATCCAAAATTTCATTAAAATCGGTTGAACGATGAGATCTTTAGAAATATTTGCGAAAGAGCAAAAGAAAAAGAAGGAAAACTTTTTGCAGAGTTTTATTTTTAAACTTCTTTATTGCTTTTATTAATTGATGTTCAAAATTTGACAAATCGATGCCTCATTATTCTCTTTTCTAGATTATCAACATCGGATTGATCATATTTCAATTAAAAAAATTACCATGAATAGATGAGAGCTAGTGACTATTGTAGTTAGCTTAGAATCTCTGTCGTACTTTTTGATATCAATGGCTTGTAGCAATAACATACTATGCCATAAATTTGTCAGAAATGAGATATGAATTATTACATATACATCGGTGTATTTCTAAATAGTTTATTAATTAGTTACTTAAAAATGTAATTTATTTTGATTTAATCCATAAATCAGATTAATAAATCTGTTTATTATTCTGATTTATGAATTTTTGAAACAGACCAAATATATTAGAAACTAAAATTTGTGATATTGCATTCTACAATTATTGTTCTGAAAAAGAAATATCAAATCATCGATTTGACGTTTTTAATATTTTAAAAAACGTTTTTTAATATTTTTATAATATTTTTAATACGTTTTTTAATATTTTATAATATTTTTAATACGTTTTTTAATATTTTTTAACGTTTTTTAATATTTTTATACTTAGGTTATTTTGAGTAAAGCCGCCATATCGCATATGAGATACATTTTATTCAACAGTAGTCACTTTTAGTGATTATCATAAGCTAGCCAACACTTATGATGGGATTTACTGAAAGGTTGAAGATCGGATTCAATTAGTTCCCCAACTTCCTGAAACAATGTGGAACACTGGAGATGTCGATCCGGAATTGAACCCAAACCCTCCAATTGGTAAGCGAGTGCTTTATCATGCTTACCAATTAGAGATTGACTTTAACATTTTATAACATTCCATATTTATATTCATTGTTTCTATGTATGCATGTATATACAGAGTGATTCATAAAAGATGGGCAAAATTTTAAGAGGTGATAGTACACACCCAAAAAAACAATTTTTATCAAAGAATGCATGGGGCGAAAACAAAACGCAAAACCGTTAGAGGGCGCCAAAAGTTATGTTCTTATACTAGGCAAAAACACACAAAGACGATTAAGTTATAAAAGCAAATTTAATGGCATGTGATTACAATAAGTGTTCAAAACATTTACCAGCAGCTGCTATGCACGCAGTACAACGGCGAAGAAAAGATTGGCGAACATTGTGAAACACACCAGGCATATCGCGAAC
>WUQG02437757.1:0-13832 GCA_011317285.2 Androctonus mauritanicus
TTTATTATGTACTATTTTTATTCATTTTATGTTTTTTATTCTATATCCTAATAAAAATGTTCATCTGTATAAATGCGAAAGACCTTTTATTAAAATAAATAGTGATACATTTTTACCAATATTTATTATAACATAATGCCTATGAGATTATTGAGCCCGAAATTAAGTCTCAAGAATGACATACAATGCCTAGGGTTGGGATGGGGTCCGCAAAAAATATTGTTCAAGAGAGAGTCCTCGGACTACATAAGTTTAAGAACCCGATATAGTATATAACAGAGATGGACAGACTTGTTATATAGTGTTATATAACAAGTCTGTCCTATAAGTCACAGTGTATCTATGCAAGGACTGCATAGATTCAGTGACTTATAGGAAGGCCACAAAAAAACCACAGAAGTTGTATATCATATCATGTTTATTAATTACATGTTGCAAAGAAACATAAAAGATAAAGAATTTTTAATTGAATGAATGGTATTGCATTGATTTAATAATTTTTTTTATGTTACCTTCTACATTTCTAATAGCCAAGCATAAGATTGATTTTAAATTTTCATTAGTTAAGCGGCAGTGCTACATTGTGCATATGTAGTTTCTTAAATGATCTATTTCACATACATAAATACAATAAAAATAAATAAAAATGTTTGTTACTATAAAAATATGAAGATTATTTTTTTCCTTATTGTTTAAAAACTATCAATCATCAAACCACTGTAAATAATTTCACATCAAAAAAAATATTTGAAAATGCATTGTTCAAAATACAAACAACATTTTGTTAATAATGTGACTTGTTAAAATAACACAAGGGGAGGCAGGCCACCAACAAATCAATGGAAGCCTGTGGTCTGTACATCCCTACAATATAATCATGAATCAGAGCAGAAAACAAAGTAATGAAAAATGGATGCTGTAGAAAAAATATTATAATACTTCTAACAAATATAATTTATTAAATAGTAAGATATTGATGATGATTATACTAAAGCAAAAAAGCAATTTATAAATCTTTTAAGGGATAAATGAAACATTTTCAAAAGACATCTGCATGAAATTTTGTTGAAAAGATAGAAGCCACTATATGAGACACGGAAAACTAGAGAAAACAGCTTTAACTTGAAGATGGAGATTTTTATTAATCCCATGGAGGAAAGAAATTTATAAAATATCCTGTGATCCATATTTTTGACTGCTAGAGGCCAAGACAATTAAAAAATCTTACAAATTTATACACACAATGCATTAACACCATCTCAAGAACACATCTAAATGGCAAAAAGTTTTGTAAAGTTATACTTTTCCTATAATAGTATTCACTTAATCATTTGGTATTATCCAATGATCTGACACAGAAATAGAATAGAAAAACCTACTATAAAAGCACCACCCTAAAGCAAATATAGAGAGACTTTATTGACATCCCATCTGCAATATAAACAAAAAATATGTTAAAAGAATATTTTTATAGCAAAGAAAATTTATTAATCCTTCATTCAGCTATTATTAAAGTAAATATTCATCAAAAATCATTGAAACTCTAATACAAAACTTAAAGAAACTATCCTTAAAGAAAAGTACATTCAAATATGGATTCAAAAAGTTTTACATGGAAGGTATCCTAATTACACTAATCAATCATACATTGACAAGTTATCATCTAATGCATGGCTAATTCATGCAGGAATTTTCCTTAAAATTGAAGCAATTATAATTGCCATATATAGGATCAAGTAATCCTAACTAAAAAACTAAGAAATTTATTTTAGTTTATACTGCTGAAAGCGACAAGTGAAGCACTTACCATCAAGCCTGAAACAATAATACAATATATATCAAGATGCTCCACGATAGCTCAGATTACAAATGTACACATAACCAAGTGACTAAAATAATTTATTAAAATGGTAGCAATAATATACAATCTCCAAGTTGATAGAAACCCTTATTTTAGATATATGATGAGTACAGTATTAGAAAACTGCACTCATAAAACACACTGGGATAGCAGCATTATTACTGACAAAACACTCCACTATAACAGATCCAATATAACATTGATAGATAAGAACAATAAAACTATACCAGGAGTGGCCAAACTTCATGCTATTATGAGTCACATTGTAGCTCTCAAGAATTTGAGATTCTCTTACAGTTTCTTTCTTCGTCAATGAAAGCTGCAGCAGGTTTTTCAGATAATCTTGACAATGGTTTCAAAAATTATTTATTATATATTTCACATGCATTTATTTCAAATATAATTGATTCTCATTATTTACAGATTCCATATTTGCCTATTCGACTATTCACAAAAATTTATTTGTAACCACAAAATCAATTTCCGCAGAGCTTTTGTGCTTATTTGCAGACTCCCATTGAGTGGATAAAATACTGTTGTTATCAATGTAAACTCTCTCTCCAATAAAGAATGTTTGTTACCAAATGTAATTTCAGTGTCATTCTGCTAGAAAAGTCTCATTACTTATCCTTTCTCACTTCACAGACCACAGGTAGGCCAAAAACCTGTTCATATCATTTGCAGGTCCCACAGAAGAATGTGACCCTATACTTGAATGCAGCCTCAAATTTTGCTGCCTCCCTCACATTTGCTCTTTTTGCCAATATTTTAGATCTAAGGCAAAAATCAACAGAGACAAGACTGACACAGTTTTTCGACACAATTCAGAAAGACAAATCTGTCAACTGCCACATCAAACATCCTGCAACATTAAACAACTACCCATCAAAAATAAGATTTTACTTACTACATTGTTAGTGTTTTAAAAAATTAAATACATTTTACTGTAATTATAATACTGTATATAGTACTGTATACTGCATATACTATAATATACATTGTAATATTCTGTTTAAAGATACATTAAATAAGAAGTCTTTGAACAGAAAAAAACACACAAAACAAGGATGAAAGTGTTGTGAACAAAGATTTGCAGTAACTCCATAGGCAAAATGGTTCAGTATTCGCGAAGAATTTACAGAACATAACTATTGCGAATAACGAGAATCGACTGTATTTACAGAGTTCTATTTTATTTCTATTTTATCTATATTACACATATTTGTAGATAAATCATTAATAATTTAGAGTAATTTCAATATAAAACTTTATTAGATATTAATCTATATAATTTTACAAAAATATAGAAATTTATTATTTGATGAACACAAAAACATGAAATATTTTGAAGAATAAATTTGTTTTAATTTGTAATTTTAAACATAGTTTACGCCTTCATTTTTTTTTTTTTTTAAATTATGAAATGTTTTTGTTTTATAAATACAAAAATGAAAGCAAGCATCCCCTTGGGGCAGCATATTATCAAGGGCGGCATTTTATCAAAAAAATTAATAAAATTTAAAAATATATATAAAATTCTTGTAGAGTAATGCTGTAAAAAAATTCTTTGATCGTGTTTTGTAAATAAAGGACTTCAATTCTGTCATTTCTTGTAAAAAAAAAACTAAATTTTGCAAAACTTTTAGAAAAATTTGCGTCTAAAAAGCAAGAAAAGATTGACTTGATGTAAAAAAAAAATCAAAACAAACCAAAAAATGCAATAAAATCTCACTTAATCTGCGTAAAATATATTTTTTGTATTTATTTAAATTCAACATATTTTTGTATTTTTTAATATTTCATAAAATGAACTCTTATTTTTTTTATTTGAAGGAATTGTTTTTAATATAGGGAAACATTCAACTCTTGGGGCAGCAAAATACTTAGAGCCAGTCCTGGATAATTAAATGTGCTTTTTTAATTATAAAAAATATATATATATATATATATATATGAATTAATAAATTAAAAAAAAATAGAACACTCATCAGGAATTTTCTGTTTGTTAATACTAAATACAGCAGTTTCTAGTTTTCAGAGAGTATGAGTAGATCGTGGTAATGAACCTAAACCTGTTTCTCTGTGTCATCTTCATATTAAATGATTAAATAACGATATTTAAAATGTCATTTAGATTAGTAGTTAATGCAAGTCTCTCTAGATGGCAGTAATGATTGATGAGTTAGAAAAATTTGATTAAAATATAAGTTTTGAACATTAAGAAAATAATATGTATATTTTTGCAAAGTAATTTTTTAGTTTATTTTATTTGAAATTATGAATTTTCTTAAAATTTGTATCTTTGTACTACATTTTGATGAAATTGGATTTTTTTTATACTGTGTTGATTAAAAAAAATATTGAATTAGTATATGAAATTTCAAGTTTATTTTTTGTGAGTATGAATAATTGATCGATTACATATTTTATTTTCTATTATGTTGCACGAATCATAAGAATTTTGAAAGAACAGTATTATTATATACAGTACTGAGCTTGTATTTAAAATGACTGAATTTAAGCTGGATAAGTTTTAAAAATAATTTTTCGTGTTTCTAGTAAATATTCAATGATGATATAAATTTAATATTTTTTTGTATTTTAGTTAACAAAATAAGATCGGAAATGATCGATAAAATAAATTACTAAGAAGATCCAGGATATATTTCAGTTGATACTCATGTTTATATATTTACAGTATATATATTTGATTGACAGTATGCAATGAATTTGATATCAAGGGAAATTTGTTTGTTTCATTAAAATAGATGCTATGGGCAATTTAGTAGTAGTATAAAATCTCATAAACATGAACCAAGCTTAACATCCTATTTATTTTTAATTACAATTTATTTATCAATAAAAATTTTAACAAGAATACTATCTATATTGATAATGAATAAATATTTTAATATACAGCATTTTAGGATAAAATTACGTTTTTGAGATAGTGTATAGTGGAATTAATTTTATAATATAGTACCGAAGAGATGACTATTTTAGAAAAACGGACATTTTTTGACGTTAGATTTTTATTGTAAATTCGAATATTCATTTAGAAATGTTAAACTTGTTAAATAAACAGAAACTCATTTCATAATTTTAAATCTCTTTAAATACTACTAATTAAAGTATTATCGTTAAACAGTATAGTAATAAAATTTTTCCTGGAAAAATTAACAATCAAAATCTAACGAAAGTTTTTTTTTTTTTTTGGTCCGTGAAATAATGAAATCGGTACTCAATATTTAATCGATCTTGTTAGGTCTGAATAATAATCAGATTAATCATTAATAGACGATTAATCTGAATATTATTCACACCTAACAAGAGAAAATTTGTAAGTGGTATTATGCGAAAATTTATAGAGATTTAAATATTCTGAGTTTAAAAATAATACATCAAATTTTGAATTTCTTAGTCCATTTTTAAAATAACTATATTATATTTTGATTATTTTTCCCTATTGACGTTTAAATTTCTATTAAAATTTAAACTATACATAGAATGAATAGTCAATTCTTCATTATAAAAATGCTTAATAATAATAGATTTATTTTGAATATTGTCTGTAATAATAAAATTAATCATTAAATAAAAAATTTTATTATTAATAATGAAATAATAAATACAGTACAGTACTGTATTAGAATGAAAAATATCAATAAATTTTTAATTATAAGTTTCGTTTTAAATATATAACTTTTTTCAGTTTAGCGTATTCTTTAATACAGCATATTTAAAAATTTGGTAGCATAAAATTTTTCTGCTGCTTCACATTTGCTAATTTGTAATGTTCAATTCATATAAATCTATGGAACTTTAACCATTTAAAAATGGCAGATATTAAACTTCAGAGATTTCTCAAAATATTATTCTTTAAACTATTTAATTGATTTTTTTATAAAGTTTAATAGGAAGATCAAATTATTTAAGCAATTTTTAAATAAAATTAATCAACTCTACAGTTTCATCCATTTAAAAATGACGAACTTTCAAACTTTCTCTCTCAAAGTTTTTGATAGATTTTGTGGCTCTCAATAAAGAGGTTTCACTAGTGAAGATAATTTCGATAGCATATATTTAAATTTATATCTTTAATTATTTTAAAATAGTGGGTATATTTAGGAAACATTTTTTTGTCCAAAACTGCTTGCTTAAATTATACATCCAGCAGTTTAATATCAATGAATAAATAGCATGAATATTAAAAGCTATTAATGCTTTTTAAAAAAATTGTGCGATTTTTTTAAAGTTTCATTAAAATGAGTTGCATTACAAAAATATTTCTTTTCATGAAAACTTAATAGATGAATGACTATATTTTTCAGTTTTTTTGATACTTTTCGATACTTATTTGAAAAATATCTAAGAATAGCATGTTTCGTATTTCGTTAGAAATTTGAACTCTATAACGAAGATGATTTTATAATATATAGCGATTGTTTGAGATTGCATGTCACATCAACGGAAAATCAATGTTATTTTTTGTTTATCAAAGGGGGCTTCATAATTTATCGCTGTTTATTAGTTTTATAAATCATTCTTGACATATCAAAGAATTTATTATAATAAAATAGCGAAAATTACGAATCAGAATATTTATTCATTGGTATTTGAATAAATATCTTTTACTTGTAAAGAGTTTGACTTAAATGCAATTTAAAAGCGCATAGTTTTTCTATGGATAAAATGCTAGGTATTTAATCTTTTAAGCAAAAAAATAATTTTGTTTTGATTACAATATAGTGAATTCTTATTAGTAGATCAACGATGAAATAAATTTTGATAGAGGATATCGTATAGAAAAATTATAAATAATGTGTTTCATTAGTTTCATTATATGATAATTGGAAACAAATCTGATTTGTGTTAATACACTACTTCAAGACAGTGCGAATTATTCTTTACCATAATATTACCAATAATACCGTAATGTGGTTGAAAATGAATTGAGAGAGTTGCTAAACTTATTGACCAGATATAAATTCAATCGTCCTGGCATAAATTAAAATATAGTATATTATTCTAATGTTTTTCTAACTCATTAATGTGTTTGATAAAATTTATTCACTTATTTTGCAAAACTTTCTTTTACCTAATTTATCAATAAGTCATAAAAATTGACGTTTTTATATCCCGAAATTATTGTATTGTTTTATAAAACCAGAAAGGTTGATTTAATTATCCAGTATATTGTATTATGTCAGATCAGACATTATGACAAAAGAAAAATATCAGATTTCAAACAATATTCAATAAAAATTTGCTTACTGATATTTTAAAATATTTTAATTATTTTTTCAAATTAATATTTTTTATAAATCATTAAGGATATTTTTCTCGGTTTCATTGTTATTTAATCCTAGATTACATATCTATTATTTTTAATGATGTATATTTTAGAAATAAAAAACATTGCATATTATTTCACTATCTCGTCATTATTTATACTTTGTATATTAAATAATCATTATTATAAGCATATTTAAAAAATAAAAATAAAATTTCTTTTGATAAAAATTAAATATTTTATTTATTGGTTTTTTTTCAGTACTGTTTATAATTTACTTTCATTGAAATTTTTTTAAAGAGTGAATGAATTGAATTTCAGTTTTGAATGTCTAAATTTTCTGTTCATTATAATTTAACATTTACGATTAAATAGTTTAGCGAATTTATAAATATTTAGATTTTGAGAAAAATAAATAACATTGTCCTTGCTCCGAAGACATTGTGTAGTTATATAGATGAACTTTGAAATTGATAAGGAAATATGATAATTTAAATAATTAAATACAAAATTTAATTTTTTATTATTTTTAAATATTTTAGATAAGTTTTTCCGCTAATAGTATTATTTGTTTATTAATGTATGCTCGAAGTTCTGATCAAAAATATTTTACATAAATTGTGATAAGTTTTCATCAGTTTACTTTTTAAGAACGTTATACTTTCGTAATTGAAATTTTACTTTCAGTTTTCTCTTCTGACCTTTGTCGTGTTAGTTTGGTACATCATTAAACTTTCATAAGAACTTGATATCGTTTATACAAACCGTAACTGAATTTCAAGATTTTTATTTATTTAAATTAATATTTCAACAACAAAATTTTATTAATATAATCATAACGTATTACGATAATTTGATAATCGATAAAAAGTTTATCGAAAATAAACACAATAAGCGAAAAAGGTTAATCAAAGCAAAAACAGGAAACAAAGTATAACTATAACCAGGAAACTGATAATCTAATCGAAAGATGTGCAAAATAACGCCTAAATCGTGCTGTTTATTATGCATTTTTATGATAAGTCTAATTGGTATACTTATTTTGTGTATAATTCATAATTTATTGGAACACCGAATCATTATAACTAATTAATAGTTTTATTTTATGGATATTAATTTCTTAAATGGTCCAATAATTTAAAACAATTCACCACTTCAGGAAAGTTTTATTTATTCAGATTGAGGATATTCCGTGCTTAGAATTCAAATATAAATTAAAAAATACGGTACGTGGAGAAATGAAGTTTAACTGGTAACAGAAATTATATAGCTGTTTTATCAGAGAAAAGCGATTGCATTCAACATGAAAAAAATCAGTATTCTGCAAATAGTAAACAGCAAGATTACAAATTTATTTTCAAACTGAAATTAAAAAAAAAAAAAATACATAAAATACTGGTAATAAATTTACAGTATAGTGAATTCTTATTAATAGATCAACGATCAGATAAATTTTGATAGAGGATATCGTAAAAAAATAGTAACACAGGAATTTGATGTTATATATTGTTATAATAGTTTATATAAAGACATCATGCTAACATTATATATATGATTTTTTTAATATTTTTAAATATTTTTATTTTTAAAAATATTTAAAAATAAAACTAATTTTTTTTTCACTTAATTTGTATTGATTTATATGGAATAATAAACTATGAGTTAATTTTTTTATGAATTATATTAAATTGTATTGTTAAAAACTGTAAATATTTTAAAAACTTTTAAAATACAGTATTTACAGTTTAAACTTTAAAAACCGATAATAAGATAATTGAAACTATAGGCCTATAGAAATTTATAAAGTAGACCAAAATAAATTTTTAGAAGTAATAATTTTAGAAGCATTTAAAAATTTATCAATACATTCATCATTTCATATATTCATCATTTTTCTTTCATTATATATAGTGACGAAATGGAATTTCCAGTTTTTAGAAAAAAAGAAAAAAAAATATCGTAAAATTTGTTAAAAATTCATATTTGATGTGATTATCTTAGAAGATAAAATTTTTAATCTTTTTATTATTAACTCGATGAAACAAAAACAATCCAATGTTTTTATAAATAATAATTTTAAATTACAAATAATTCCAATTAAATTTTTTTTTTTAAAATAATTGTCTCAAATTTAAAATTTCCAGATAGAAAATTTCCTTGATAGGTTGATTCTCAAAAGAACGTAGACCCTATTCCATTCAAAAAGACTTCACTAGACGAAACAAATTATAGATACCAGTGCATTGTGTATTTTCCAAACATGCACCTTTTCCGATATAGTAAACAACCTGCGTGACTCTCCCACTCCAGTTAACGAGGTCAAGAAAGACTACTTTGATCACTCCGTTTTTGTAAACAAACGCAAAAACGTTTAATTTTAAACAGAAACATTCTTTAAAATTTTATACATTCCATTAATTTCTTAATAATAACCATATTTTGTTTGGTATTTGAGGATTAAACAAGATTGAATAATAACAAAGTCGAAAAAAAAGGAAACAACTTTTTCTTTAGTAGACTGTATAGGAAGTTACGAAGCATGCTGTGACCTTGTTTCTGTTGTCTTATGTAACATCTCCCTGCACTTGGTAGAGAAGTTGAGTACGTCTACATTGCAATTTTGTTAACAAAATATTTTCCCTTTCCAAACTTAATAATGTCTCGCGATTTAAAAAAAAAAAAAAAAAACATTATTTAAGCCATATAAATCATGTTACAAGTTAAAATAATTTTTACAATTTTTGAAATGAAATTTTGTTTTTATTGCGCTCTAAGTTTATGAATCACTCCGAAATAGACTTAAGTTTTTTTAAATAAGATTTTATTATTAGGTTTTCCTCTTCTGATAAACTGGTAAAATAAAAATACAAAAGGATAAGAAACAACGCCCTGTTGGCATTTTTGTTGGTAGCTTCAGTGTGTCCAGTCGTCCCGTATCGACCAGTTCGGGGCGGAGTTCTCCCCGTCTATCGCCATGGTAACAAGCCCTTTTAGTTTGTTTACTAGTGTTTGTGGTAGATTTCATCTCCACACGGCTACATTATATTGGTTGCGGCGTATTCCTACAATCTAGAGAATTTGGAGAAAATCGATAGTTATATGCACAGGGGCGGATGTGCATAATACGTTGTACTTGTTGAAGGTGAAGGCTACGATCTTCACCCAGGCCATAAATCACTAGTTTCTTCCTTTCCGCAGCTTGCGTGTTTCAAGGTCGACTCTAGAGTGCACGTGTTTGCTTTTTAACGTTTTTACGTTAGAGGTGATCGGAGTCGAATATCATTTCGTAATTTTGTGCTTATTATCTGCTTTTTAAAATAGAATCCTCGTTTATTGATATAGGAGTTATAATGTTATCAGTATAAATTTTGTTGATTTTCATTTGCATACATAATATTTATCAAAAGTGAATAAATTACAGTACAGTATATATAATATATAATCAGATTGAAATTTTTTTTATCTATTTTTGAAGTTTCGTATTTAGAAAAAAAAAAAAAAAAGATTTCAATGCTAATACATTACAGTGCTGAATTTAATTTCTAATCGTTTCTTGCATTACATAATCTCGATATTTATATCCATTCTATTAGTTTAAAAACATATTTATAAAATAAAATTCCAAAAATTTAATGATTATTAATATAAACTTCATTTCATTTATTTTTTTTATGTTAACATTATGGTATTTTCCCCTATTTTTCTTATCAAATAATATGGTTGTAATCTAGATAAATATACGCATAGCAAATATGTACTTTACTACATTTGATTTGTTTATCGCTTTACGAGCAATTAGACAATGTTACTCAACATAGTCACGTGGCAATCCCGTGCAGAAAATCTATTCTTGAGACTAACAACCGCTGACATCACGCCCATTCGCCTCTTTAAACTCGTTTCAGAAGCCGGAAGCATCATAAAGGCTTCAAAAAAAAAGAGGTAAACAGAATCGTGCAAAACTATAAAGCACTTCCCTTCGTCTTATTTTGATATCTGGTTTTGCTGTTCTGACGCACTTAACGGTTAAGTTACGAACCGGATCTGGATGACTGGCGTCATCAATCCTGATATGGAGTTGTAGTTAGTGGCTTGATATTGAACTATTGCCAACTTCTCAATACTTTGTTGTCTCGTTGCTGGACTATTGCCATATTTACTGTAAAAAGAATGTCTACTCAATAAGTGCTTCCTTGCCTAACAAAAATATTCATTTTACTAAAATGAATCTCACGTCATAATTCTATTGTATGTCTTCGTCATTTACATGCACTATATATATTTAATAATGAAAAACAATTATAATGCACGCACTTGCGTTTTCCCAGTTTATATCAAATTTAGTGCAGTTTTATTATGCAATATATTACGTGACGATTTTTTCCGCCAAACGAGTTTTTCAATCAGTTTTATGAATGCTTAATTTATTTGTGAAAGGAAAATGTTGTTTAAAGCGTTATATAATCGCCAAATGCAATTCAAAAATTAATAAATACTTTTATAATCGAATTAAAATTAATTCGATAATAATAATAATAATAATAATAATAATTATTATTATTATTATTATTATTATTATTATTATTATTATTGAAACAAATCTACATTACGCTAATATTGGGGAAAAAATAAACAGTATTTTCAATAGTAAATATTTTCTACAGATGGCATCATATGTATGATTCAAGAGAATTTTTTTTTTAATTTCTCGGATTTTTATTTGTTTAAAGTCCATTTGAGTAGTTTCAAATGAATGTCATATCTTTGATGCTAATTTCTATGATATTAATTATGATATATCACTTACAAGTTAGTATGTTTAAGATAAACTTTTAACAAACAAACAAAGTGATGCTTGACATGCACTTTAAATAGCTGAAGGTTATAAACACTAGAAAATAGGAATAAGTTGGAAAAATAAAGATTTTTCTTAATATCTAAGAAAACGAATTAAAAATTAGATTCATGTATCTTAACATTTTAATAACATTTTAAAATAAAATAATGAAATAATAAAAGTACAGTGGGAAAAAAAAATATTTGAACAACACAAATTTTCAAAATAAATTTATTGCGAATGAATAAAATTTAATTAAATTTGTACTAAATACATATTTCACATGATCTTATGCAATAAATAAAAAATAAAGTGCTTATTGTCACTCATAACATATAAATAACAAGAAATGCAAATATTCAAGGGGAAAAAAGTATTTGAACAAAATAATTATAACATACATTTCCATGAAATCAACCCTAAAACTGAATTTTAATATTTCGTAAAAAGTCCATTGTTTTGTATCAGGCTTGGAGTCTTCGTGGCATCGATTCTACTAACTTTTTAGTTAGATCCGACAAAATATTTTTCCATGTTTTCAACAGAATATCTTTGAATGCATTTTTATTTGAAAATTTCTGTTTTCTAACTTCTTGATCCAAAAAATATCACAAATTCTCAATTGGATTGAGATCGGAGGATTGAAATGGAGTGTTCAGCAATGATACACCTTACGATAATCTAAAAGAACCGAAATTTTATAAGAAATACGACGATTAATCTCTAGTATTTTCTTTTATGCCTCTAATCCCTGGATCATTTGTTCCAGCAACAGAAAATGATAGATATTTTTGAGACATGGGTTTGGCGGAAAATTTTTTAGAATGCCGTATACGGCTAGGAGAACGAATTCCTCTTCTTTAAATGAAATTCGGCCAGTACAAAGGAACTCTTACATGTCATACGGAAGTATTCTGAAATTCTTTGGTCATATCTCCCACCATGACAACATGGAAAGATCTGTTATTCAGGAAAAGTTTGAAGGTAACATGGAGAAAAAAAAATTCCTTAAATGACATTAGTGTGGTTAAATTAAGCAAAAGAGGGTTAAACAGAGACAATCCGATTTTTTTCGTTTATTAATACTAAATTTATATTAAGCCAACATCATTTTAGATCGAATTAATGTTATTGTACTTAAGCCAATGCAAAACTGGGCTTTTATCTATTTAATAAGTCCTTTTTCCTCGGTGTAGATCACTATTGGTGTGAATATGACATCAGTAAGACGTCATAAAATGTCTTGAACTTTTGAAGTGAAAAATCTTGTAAAATGTAAAATGATCACACCCTTATGCCGAAAATTAGACGCATCATTGCGTCTTCTTTTTTGCTTTTCTGTTTTGCCATTAGATAAACGATTCCTCTTATCGTTAGAAAGCAGTTAACGCATTAATTATAATCAAATCTCACCTACATATTTTTCTACCACTAGTAAATTCGTCGTCAGCGGGAAAAAAAAAGCGCATCATTTTTCTGAATCATGATTTCACTGAGATGACAGGGAAAAATCAACAAAAGGGTTGGGAAAATAAAAACAAATAGCATGGTCCAACTCACTCCTGAATCAATTGAAATCATTATTGTAGCAACAAACATGAGGTTCGACGGTTCACTGATTCGTGTTGAGTTACTCTACCGTTTTGCTGCCAGTAACAGAATAATAACTCGAAAATCCAAAATCAGAAAGGTGTTCGACTAAACTTTATGATTAAGAAAAATTTTACAATATTATAATTTTTTTTTATGACTTAATTGTAAGAAAAAAAGGCCGCATTCCTACATTTCTGGTTTAAAAGCAACCTTTTTTGCTAATCTGCTGTAGCTTTAAATAAAATAAA
>WUQG02437768.1:0-13831 GCA_011317285.2 Androctonus mauritanicus
ACTATGCAGAAAAACATGTACGCATGTACATACGTGTAGGTTAAAAGATAATTCCCCTAATATAAATTCGTAGAGATTTATAGAAATTTGTAGACCGCGTTATATGAGGGTTTACTGTAATCAATAATATCTCTTATAGAAGAATTCATGCGTAGAAAAATTGATATATCATATTAATCAGCTGATTTCGAATTAGTGTTATAAAAAAGTTTTTACTCTCTGCCATCCGCACATCACTTGAAACTATTTATTTGGCATAGCTAAATAATTTGTATTCATATTTTGAAGAATTTCTTAATGGCAAAATAGGATACTTATTACATATCAGACAAAAAGTTCCAAAAGAATTAAAATTAACGAAGATGTCCTTCATTTTTTATTTGTTTAGTATTTGGAATCTAGCATCTATCCAATTTTAACGCTAATTTAATTAGCAGAGATATTACGATGATGTCAGGCATTGTTACGTCATCACTACACAATAAATTATCCGTGTTTGTGACGTCCTCCATGTTGTATCAGCATGGCGTCACATTGGGGCTGTGTCATCATTATGGATATTGAGATGGTGCTAGTTAAGAAATTAAATGAACCATATATTATTCCTATAGTGCTAACACTTAGCGTCACTCATTGACACTAATATAAACTAAAACTGAAATAAAAATGAAATTCTCTTACAGGATTAATCACAAATAGTGTCATAAATTTGTGATACTTAAAAAATATTATATAAAAAAAAAAAGAATTCGTTTGAACAAAAGAAGAGTTATATTCATGATTTTGAAGCGATTTTCATACAATAAAAATTACTGAAAGTAAATTATAATAATGAAAATGAGTAAGATCAATTTATGAGTTCATCTAGTAGACATACGAAAATCTGCTAAACGTTAATATTCTATTATTATACCTATAAAGACTGAACATTCTTGAAATGTTCGACTTTTAGTCTGCATGTAGCTTTATAAATCTACTTTCATCATTCATAATTGATAATCTTAGAATTACGAGAAATTGTACTTTGTCTCGGATAACATTCATCGTAAGATAAAGTTTTAATCTTCTAACTGGCATAAAGATATATCAAAGTATTTCTGTCAATAAACCTGACAAGACATCCAAACATGCAAGTGTCAACGAAAAGCAGAACAATGAAGTTTCAGTTTTGTACGATATACTGTATCAAGCATCCCAGACGATCTTAAAATACGATTTCGATAATTTCATAATACAAAGCTGTTAGGATAATTATTCGATAATGTTATATCATATTTTAATAACATTAATTAAATTTTGCTAATGATGTTTTAAAATAAATGTTGTTCGTTAGCAACAAGATCTCGTTTCTTGAAAACAAGCATTATATCAAGAAGTGTACTAGAAGATATCTTTTTTAAGCAGAAATATTAGATATATACGGATTGAGCAAAATAAGACTAACCTAAATTTATCATAGAATATTATATAGGTCCGTCATATTATTAACATACTTAACCAAGTTTTGTATGACAGATCAAATGGCACAGCGATGACTCAGTCTAATCATTGTTTCTGATTGTTTCTTATTACGAAAATTATTACAGCCAAAATTCAGGACATAGCATAGATTTTTTTAAAAAAGGTTGGAAAATGTTGGTTTGTAATGTGATGAACTGGGTTATTGATGATAGGATGAAGAGGGCATAATTTTTGCCGAAATGCATACCAATGATATATTTCAGTTCATCAAAAAAATGGAAAATAAAAGAGTTTTTTTAAAATAGAAGTTCTTTAAGTTATTGGTCCAAATAAAACACCATTGACAAGAATGGATGTGATAAAAATATCCTGTATTTGAACATTAAGTTCAACTAATTGGACAGACTTTAAAGTCAAGTTGAAATTGGAAATAAAAGTTGATCTATTCACTTATTGATGATGATTGATTAAAGATTTTTAATATTTGTATGACAAATAATTTTTATTTATAATAATTTGCTTGATTTTAAAGGCTATGTTTTCATTTCTCTGTTTAAGCTTAAAATTGTTAAATAAAGGTTAATAAAACATTATTATAGTCAAATTTTAATGCTGAGAATGAAACCCATTTTTACCATTATATCTATAGGAAATAAATTCTAGTTTTAGGAGTGCATTCCAAGAACGGATTAAAATTGTAAAGTTGGGAATTACTTGTAGATTTGTTGAAATATTTATTTTTATCATTGACAAAAAATGGCATGAAACATTAAAGCAAGAATTCCTACAACTTTAAGAATGAAATATAATTATGTAATTATTTTTATAATTTAATATATAAACTAGTTATATTGAAGATGATTTTGATGACACACATGTTAATCCCTTAACTTTAATCATTTCAAAATAAATCATATTTGAAAAATAAATGATTAATTCTTTCTATAACTGCATGTTGATTATTATGACTAATAAGTGTTCTGTTGATATGATGATTCCTATTTTTAATAATTTATAAAAATTCCTATTGTTTTTATAAAAATAAATATTTATTTATATAGAAATAATTATAAATTTGTCTATTAAAATTAAAATATTAGATAATACAAGCTATATTTTTATATACAAAAATTTAATTTCCCAATTATTTTGGAATGAATTAAAACCTTTATTAATGTACCTTTTATAAATCAGATTAACAATGATTTTCATGGAATCAGTTATTACTATTGACACAAGTTCTGTTGTATTAAGTAAATAAATAAAAATTTAAATTTACCAGTTGGTGGCATCTGAGGAGGTAAATATTGCATTGCATTTGTAGGTGGAAATGAACCATAGCTTACACCTGGTGGCTGTGGTGTAAAAGAAGTTGGTGGCAATGGTCCATTAAAATGCTGTAAAAATAAAATTAAATAATTTTAATAACAAAATAATTATATTTCAATAATTACAAGAAATATAATACACTTACTGGAGGTGGAGGTGGATTTTGACTAGGATTTGGAGGATAGTGACCATATACCATGGGAGGTGAAATATCTTTCATTAAACCATGGTACATATTTAATGCTTCCATTAATTGCTGACTTAATGATGTTAATGCTGCATGTCTTCTATCTACTTTCTCTAATTCCTGATCTATGAGAGGTCCCATTGCCATACACTGATCTAAAGTCAACAATAATAAAAGTTACCAATCTTATTAAAAATAATTTTAAAGACTAAATATAAAAAATAAACCAGTAAATTAGAATTTTATTAGTTCTGTTGCATTTGACTTATGGTTTTCTGCAATATAAGCAACTTAAGAATATTTTTATAATATAATATTTTATAATTATTTATTGTTCTAATAAATAATATTCTCAATATACTGTAACATAATTGATGAATGAATGATCATCAAATAATGATTTATATATTTTCCTATCTTTACCAGTTTTTTCCAAACTGTCTCATCTTAATGTTAATGTTGCATAAAACATGGTTTTGAAACACACAGATTCAAGATAAATACCAAAGTTGTTAAAATGGACAACTATATAGCTGACAAATATGCAAGTAACATCGTATTTTGATATTAAAACATTCAGGTGTTAAAAAAATAAACTACACCAATAATATGCCACCAATGAAATAGATAACTAAAACACTAAATAATGCACTTTGAATACTATAAACTATTTTAAACTGCCTCAAGAAATTTCATACTGAATCTGAATTACAACAATTATATCATAATGAACTATAGTAGTATAATACTCTACATATCACAAATTACATAATTCAAGAAACTGAACAATAATTTCTGATTTATGCTACTACATAAAATTAATCACCAAAATACTATCTGATTTATGAGATTTCACAGACGGGAAAGATTGACAAATATGAACTTTTGAACATAATATAGATTTTTAGAAATAGGTTTAATCCAAGGATTCCTAAACCTTTTTTTTAAATATCTGTTGGATATACTTTAGTATATCCAACAGATATTTAAAAAAAAGGTATATCCAACAGATATTTAAAAAAAAAAATCAACGATTTATAATTTGCTTTTTTTACACATCTTAATTTTCTTATAAGTATATATCAAAATAACTATTTTTCACATGCAATAGTATGTATTAAGAAAAAGTATTGTGTGTGTTTCTGATAATACCATAATCTTTGAATTTGATTATTACCAATAACAAACTATCTGCCTGATTATTTTTAATTTCATGTTTCCAATTTAATATCAAATATCAATCATATTATTACAAATATGAAAAGGGAAGAAAGTTTTTCAAATTCATTTAGTAAAGTCTCAAACATCAAGTTATCAAACATTCTATTTTATTCAACATATCTTTAAGACAGTAATTTTTATTAAAGTATTAAATGTCTGTTCTTACTGTTGAAGCTCCATAATGCATTGGTCATCCATATCTAGCTGTAGCATTATGGCCTGTGTATTCTATTACAGAAGCAAATATACAAATCAGTATGCTATATATTCTCTTATCATTGAATCTCCCATTATTTCTTTATCATTGTGCATGCATTTAATTTGTTCAACTTTGCTGGTATTTGTTTGTATAGTTTCAACTATATTTTGTTTAACAAAATTAAATACTTAAGTATATGGAAACAGCTAAGTTGCTTAGCTTGCAGAATAAAAATTACAAACTTTAGGCAATAAAATCTAACAGTTCTTTTTATAAATCAATTTGATCTTTTAGTAAACAGTTTAGCTATTTTTTATAATTAAAATTTTATTGCTTTTATTTTTTTACCTTCAAGAGCTAACAATTCTTCACTATCTTCTATTTCTCCAGTTGGATCAGCTTCATGAAGGAAATGTAATGTTCTATTAATTTTATCCTGTTATAAATAATAATAATTTTACATAAATGAAATGAATTGTTTTATTAATAATTAATATTTATTTTTAAAAATTATACCTCATCAATTTCTATATCCTGTTCTCTTTCAACAGTTTTAACCTTAACTTCTTCACTGAACTGAACAGTTTTTTTTTCTGTTTGTTTTGCTATAAATTTGATTATTTAAGGATTTATGAAAAACCCAAATGAAATGTTTTATATTAATCATAAAAAATAAAATTGTTATATTAAATGAAATGTATTTTAACAACTATACAACAACTATATAATAAAAACTACATACAACTATATAATAAAAAATAAAAATTATTATTTACAAGATGTCTCTACATCTGTATTTAAATCAGAAGTGACAAAGTTTGAAGGGAAAAGACCTTCGCCTCTATGATTAGAACCTGTCCACCAATTTACATCACTACAATAAAATTTAAATTTTGTTATAAAATGATCAAATATAAATATTCATACAGTCAAATATAACAATATTTCATTATTTAAACTTACCTGTCATCAGTAACTAGGATAATTTCTCCTGCTTTAAAAGTCAATTCATTATCTTCAACAGCTTCAAAATCATACAAAGCTCTGACTTTCCTAGGTTCTTTCTGGGGGGAAGAAACTGATGCACTGGAAGGAGATGGTGGACGTGCAGTAGGATATAAATTTGATTTTGGAGAAGCACTTGTTTCTTTTAGAGATAGTTCAATGGCTATAAAATAATTAACAAATGTTAAAAATCTGTATAACAATGAAATTTAAAGTTATTACCACTATTAACATTAGTAGTTTATAATTATTCTGAGAACTGGAAAATATTACTGAAATAATATCTAACCAAACTTATTGCATTGTGAAAGACATTATCAGACAGCTTATGTAAAATAACAGAAGTTTTTATATACCTAGTAAGATGTGTTTGAAAATATTTTAATATATAAATTATTACAATATCTTTTTTGAATGTTAAATATAAACACATTGTTATGTAAATTTAATTAAAAATTGGTACAATATTCTAAGAATAATACTATATTATAAATATATAAAATTATTATTATTATCATCATTTTATTTATTTGCAAACAATCTTTTATAAGCATTTTTATTGTTATGTACATCAATCAAAATATGATAATTTATTTTTACTTTTATTCTTCAAATATTGATTCTATGAAAAAAAGAATGCAGAGATATTCATTCAATATATTCAATCAACAATTCCTAATTTTTACATATTAGGAATTATTAAAAAATATTTTTTTAAATTATTATTCTAATAATAGGATCTCAACCCACATCCAGTGATGATATTCAAATTATTTAATAACCAGGTCACTTAAATTTGATGTTGGGAGATCTTGAAGAAATTTACAAAATATTTTTATTTACATTTAAAATTATATAAATTAAAGAACATCAAAAAATTAACAACTGATTTGGCCGAACTGGCTGAATAACGCCACTGCCATATCTTATTTTGGGCTAGGTCTCTTAATTATAATGAAATGATAATGAAAAATTTTTACATTGATTTAATTAAAGTAAAAAATGAAAAATAAATTGGGTAGAAAATAGGGTATATATTTGTTTTATAAATTTTGTATTTATAAAACTGAAATGTGGTTTAAAAAAAGTATCTTTAAAGCATATAATAGGCCAATAAGATGACGATAATTTCATTTTATTATTATTATTATTATATACATATGCTTAATTTTTTTACATATCCCAAAAATTCTCTACATATGCATAGCAGATTTATGCATTTTCAAACTGACTGATATCATAGCACTTTATATTTTGATTTTGTTAAATATTGATGGATTATATGAATATTGTTAAAAAACGATTTTTTATCAGAGCATGGTATATTTGACTTAATTCATTTTATAATTATTTTTTTGGATTAAATTAGTACAATAAATTATTTCATCATGATTGCATAAGCTGGGAAATATACATATTCCCAGCTTATGCAATCCTGAGTTGTGCAATTTCAGAATTATGCAACATTCCAAATAATAATAGTAATAATAATAATAATAATAAAGATAAAAAAATATATATTTGAATCAATAGAATTTTACAATTTTATAAATATGTAGATAATCATTTTTAATAAGGCTATGATATTATAGTATTCTTTAATATTACTGTTTGAAATAAAGTAATTAAAATAAGTTATTATTCTCCTGTATTATAATAGTTATTATGATAAGTTATCATACATCATAATAATTGTTATAGTTCAGGAGGTTTAACTTATTAATTTCATGAAATATTTATGTTTAATTTTAGGTCACATCTTCAGATTTTTTTAGATATTTTGGCTCAGCCCATTCAATCTGAAATGCCTTCTGATATCATGAATGTGAGTGACTTGTGATGAGCATTAAAATGCCCAGCTACTTAATATTTAATTAAAGCAGAAAACAGTGTATGACACAAAACAAAAAATGGAGCTATGTTGGTCTTTCATTTTTTATTATAAATGTTAGATGATTTCATTTTAATTCAAAAATATTTCTTAAAATATCTACAATGAAGTCACATATAATAAATTAATTTACTTAACTGAATTCAATCTCGGGACCACTTGAGATAGAGTTCGGATTCTAGGTCTCAAAATTTTTGGATGGATCTAACCTAGGTATCAATCTACTTACAATAAAATCTTGCTGACTCTATCAATAGATGTGGGCAATTTGTAGTTAGCTTAGAGTGGACTGCATTATGTAATAATCGGCCAAAGAATGGAAAGAGCATTAAAAAATAATTGCTTATTTTTGCTAAAAATATGATTAGGTTGTTTGAATTAAGCTGCTGAATCATACAGGATATTTTTAGCAGTGACAATTATTAAATCCACTACAGGCTAGTCAACATCCAAGATGGGATCAACCGGAATGCCAAAGAATTGAGTTTTATGGGTTAGTCAGATCCAGACTCCTCTCAAAAAGTTAAATACAGTCAACTCTGGATATAATGGACTCAGCTATAATGAACATATTTTATTTGAAAAACCAAATATTCAAAGCCAAATTAATTCCTAGTGTAATAATTTGGAATTAAACTGCAATTTTAACGATTATTTTAAATCAAGATTACAGTGCCACCATTATAAGACTGGATATAATGATGGCATTATAGTCTTGGGGATATAATAATGCTTTAATTTTACGATAATAATTCCAAAATAGTTGATGTAAATTTAGTTTGCCCAAATCCTTAAGGACTTAAATATAGTAAAATCCCCACTAATCTGAACTAAATGGTGAGAAGTCATCCAAATTAAGTAATAATCTGGATTAGTAAAGCAAAAATTAAATAGCAAAAGGCAAAAAATGAACAAAAATAAATGGAAAATTTACTAATATGGGTAGTATTGATGAAACAATACCATTGTAGACCTTTCCTTTAAAAATTATAAGAAATATATTTATTCATTAATACACAACTTCTAAATTGTACTTGAATGTAATAATGCAATTTGAAGAAACTATCAAAACAGAGCTCCATTGTTATTTTTTTTTTTTTAACTAGGATTTCTGCATAGTTCTTAAGTGTTCAAACTACTACTTCAACTTTTGATTTCTTGAATCTATATAAATGATTACTGTATATTTCATATTTTGATCTAGATTATCTGACATTCAAATTAAATTTAACTGAATTAATAAAAAATTACTGTATTTACAATCCTAAATTATGTATAGTATGAATTTTATTATTTTAAAGACAGAAATTTTTAATATTTTGTTTGATTTCAATTTTCGATTACAGACTGATATTCAGCAATGATTTTCAATGATTTTATAAAATAATTCTCTTACTAATTTAGTACAGATAAAATCATTTTCAATAAAAAACAACATAAACAAGCTTTTATATTATATATAGTAAAATATAATAATAATGGCATTATTTATTAATTTTTAAAATTGATTAAATAAAAGAATTCAACAAACAATTATGAATTTTAAAAATCTAAATTTCCTTGAAATTTTCTAAAATCTTATATTTTAGAATATAGAAGTCTCAGATTTAGACAGTTTAGAGTTCTGCAATTTTAAGTACATGAATTTTTTTTTAAATCTCAACTGGATTTCTAGAAAATGCAAATAAAAAATTAATTATTTTTTTTACAAAAATATCATTGTTGATCTTAAATTTTTATATTTATAATTTACAATATGCTCATTAATTCTATCTAGCTATTCAATTTATCAATATGCATATTTGTATATATCAAATTTAGACACACGGTTAGACTTACATGGCTTTCAATTCCTACAGATTTTTTTGGAATGAATTAGCTATGTAAATAGGAAACTTACTGTATGTAAAATTTTTTTTTGCTTAGAAACTATTAACCTTTATCAATTAACAAATTAACATAAGTATATCTTGTTATTACATGGTGATATTCGAGATCACCACCATAAAATGAATCACATCTTTCTTTCATTTGCCAATGCATATAGAAGCTTATATTTGCACTATTATTCATTAAGTGCACAATAACACTAGGCCAAAATAAACTTGGTCAGATGGTCAAATGATAAAGCATTCACTTACCAACCTTAGAGGATTATTTAAACTAAACTATTTTTGTAAAAAAATAGTTTAGTTTAAATAATCCTCTAAGTCAATTCCAAGTCTGATTCATACTTCCAGCTTTTCAGAAAGGCTAAGGATATGGTCCATCTGCATTAATTTATATTTTATATACTTATTTTAAGTATTATTTTGCAGACAATTTTCTATTTGAGATATAAAATAAAAGCATTGAATATAAGCGAGAAATGCCATATTAGGTAAAGTGCTGTAAAGCATGGTATACTTGTATATAACTTTTTAATACTCATCTTAGTTTTAATATATAAAAATTACTTTACAGTCATTAAAAGACATTCAAAAAGACTAAAATTTTGAAATTATTATTTTTTCTGTAAAACATATATGAATTTTTTTTTAGTAATTTATACAGATATTTTTGTTCATTCTGTAAGATACTTGAAAATATTTTTAAGAACTAAATATTCAGATATTTAATATATATGTTTGAATCTGTTTGACACATCACTGATGATTATTATTATATCACATTATAATAATTATTGTTTATATTTTGAATTATTTCCATTATTGCAATATATATTACAGTTTTAGATTTATATATTTATATAAAACCTATTTAATGCATCTATGTGTGTTATGACAACACAAATTATACATTATGTTATTTAAATTAAATAAATATCGAGCAAGGAATTATAACATAAATTATCAATTATCTTTAAATATAATAAAAAGATCATCATACCTTTAGCAATATCATCTTCTTCTTGTTGACTACTAACAACATTAGGATCTTTACTAAAAGTTACACTGTTCTTCTTAGGCTAAAGAAAAATCAATCATAAATATGAAATATATGATTAAAATATAGAGAATTTTTGATGTTTCTATGCTTTTATTTAAATAAATTAGACAAAACATTTAATAATTATCTATCTATCTTTATATAAATATATTAATATATGAAATTACACTTATTAGTCAAAATCAATCAATTATTTTAAATTATTAACACTTTTAAATCATTTGATGAAAAATTTTACATTAAAATCAAAGATTATTATTTAATTTCAATATAATTTAAGTGCTAAATTATAAGCTGTCTGTTTATAGTTATGACTTAATGCATTTTCAATTAGTTTATATGCCAAACAATAATACAAGAAAATTTCTTATAAGCAACTTATAAATTCATTGAAATGTTGTATGTAATTTTTTTAATAATTACATCATGTAGCTTCACTGAACAGAAGTTACATAATACTTCATTTTTATAATTTTTTCTGAAAATATGATCCAAATGTCTTTTTTCATGACTTATTTTGGCTCATAGGACCTGCAAGTATCTAAAAATAATAATATTTCATCAGATGGCTAAATTATGATATTAAAAAAATATCACATTTTTCCGATCTGATATTATGAAACAAACTTCTCAAAAAATAAAATTCAAAAAAATTATTTACAATGTCAGAAAAAAGAAAATAAATAAACTTTATTAATTTCAAAATATTTCAATGAAAATTAAAGAAAGATAAGACAATTTTAATTTTTCACATATTCACTGAGGTTAACTTCTATTGTTTCTGCACCCACTGTTTATAGCCAAAAGTTGAAATGGTGGACAATCAATGGTTAAATTATTTTAACAAACTAACTTTGCTAAATATTTCTATATTGAAAATTTCATGTAGATAGACTTTAAAAATTAATAATTCAATAAATGAAATATTTCCATTATTTTTTAATAAAAATATGAATTTTTTGTTGTTTATGGAAATATATTTTATAGCATTTCGATTCACAAAAGTATTAATTGTTTAGAATTGATGATCAGGTTTGTTATTTTGCATTCTCTACCTGATCTTTGTGATCTTCAAATACTGATAATATATATTATTTAATTGCTTAGGGCAATGATTTTCAAACTTTGTGTCAGACCTCCCTTTTTTCATATAAAACTGATATACACACATTTTCATAGAAGTCTAATTATATAAATACTTTCTACTTACAATTTAATACAACAACAATAATATACCATATTTTGTATAAAGTTCTTATACATTAAAAAAAAAAATATATATATATATATATATTATGACGTAATATTTTTTTTGATATAATTAAACAAATCTTATAAAAAAATGAAAAATAGAATACATGTTTAATAGTTAGTTTTCAGCAGAAATTCTTTCAAATTGGGATGTCATTGAAGATATCGCTACTAGCAATTCTTTTCCAATCACTAAACAATATTGATATTTTTATCTTTAAAACAGCTACAGCAGAAAATTTCTGGATACATGGATATATGTATTTATAATCCTTTTGCTAATTTTTTTCTGACACAAATTAAAATTTTTTTTTTCTTTGTTTGTCTCAAAAATAATATTTTTATAAATTCTTTCATACCCTCTTTGCAATACTAGTGTCACCCAGTGGAGCACACCCCACAATTTGGAAGAAATTAGCTTAAGGTAACAGTAGAGAGGATTCTCAGTATTGTTTTTTTGAACCTCTGCTGATCTCAACTTTAACAATTTTCTTATATAAAAATTTAATAATTATGCATTATTTCAATGAATAGAAACATGCAAGCACACTTATTCATGCTAACTTGTTCATGAAATATGAATGTTGTTATCATAAGTTAATGTAAATTATCATGATTAAAAATTCTGGATAAATTTAAATCTTTTATAAATACATTGTTGTAAAGGTGATCGACTTAAACTCTTTTTTAAAGAATAAAATAATACTTTCCATTACTACAAATATTTTCATTACCATCTATATTAACTGGTATATATATTCCTCACCATATATAGTAATTTTTACCAAGTATTACCTTGTTATTATTATTGGAAAATTTTCTACAACAAATTATTATAATAAAAATAAACTCACTGTTTCTTCAACATTGAAATCAACTCCCTCATTCTTCAGTGCACAATACAATGAAGGAATAAGGCTAAAATAATAAATATAACAATTATATAATATTTTAAAAATAACTATGCTTTAGTAATTTCTAAAAATTTAATTTTATAATAAATATAATAAAATTTAATTATAACTTTTCATTAATTATTTGTTGCAATTAATTAAATTCTGTATTTAAGTATGTTATAATTTAATAGAAATATTTAATACAGATTTCCTTGACTCATATGATTCGATTTAAAATCGAAACAAGTTAGAATCCCATTTTAATGGACTAACCAACTATTTTAACTAAAACGGTTAGCTAGGTCTATTAAAATGGGATTTTATTTTATATACTGTATACATACAATATATATTAATAATAAAACTTTAAAATTTATAATAAAAATTATAGTAATGCCAAAATCATGAAATGTGACATAATTGCAGTCCATTGTCTGATAGAAAATTGTACAATATACATTGTATTTGTAAATTTTTATGATTTTTAGGAAGTCTCTTATATTAGTAAGACAGTGATTAACATCCTCCAGCATTATAGTAAGTCATTCTGTAATGATTAATCCTCCAACACATTTATAAAGGGCACTATAGTGAATCTTACAATAAATGAAGTTACACTATGTAAAGTATTCTTGTATGTCACCAATTGATTTTTCTTATTTTTTATTCTAATTATTTCACAGATATTTATTTATCAAAATATATCATCTAATTAAATTACAAATTAATTTTTTAAATAATACCTCAGTTGTGAATCATTTTTAAAGTCTTCTGCCCATTTTTTTATTAATAATTTTAATTTTTCTGCTATTTTTGGATGAGCCTATAAAAATAATTTTAAATAAATTAAATAAAAAATTATAGTAATAATTTTAACATTATTTCATTAATATAAATTCCAATCTTGCTAATGAATGCTTTCTTCAATTACAAATTTTTTCTTAACTCTAATATATAATAGTTTTCATTCATTACAAATGCTTTAAGTGCATCAACATTTGTACACATGAAACTAAAAAATACATTGATATATATTTTTCCTTCTGTCCATATATAGATAATATTTTATGTCATATAACATAGATGTTAATTAAATGCAGCTTGATGATTTTAGTATTCTAATTTAAAAAATAATTTAAAATGAATACTAATATTTTCACAAAAAATTACTATTACTAAAAATCATCAAAATGCATTTAATTTGCATTTATTTTAATATAAAAGTTGATATTAATTATACCCTTTTCAAAGAAACATGACCTGCCTTATATGGTAAAGAACTTATGAATTGCAAAGGTCAAGTTATCCAATAGAATAGCCAGTTTCTGTTTCATTCATCCAATAGCAGTTTACCTTTTATCATTAGTAACAATTTGAAATGTTTATCATCTTTTAAAAAATTGTCGAATTAATACTTCATATTTCATGGTTGTGCTATTAAA
>WUQG02437779.1:0-13831 GCA_011317285.2 Androctonus mauritanicus
CTTATTTCTTGCTTTTGTTTCATTTTTGAAAAGTAATAAAAGAATTGTAACAATATTAGCATCAGCTAGTTTATTGTATTGTTTGAAAACATATAAAAATGAAAAGGATTTATTGACCCTATTTCTTTACATTTGAACAAATGTGGTGGTCTTATAATTTAATGATTTGATAGTTTATTAATTAGAATTTTATTTTAAAAAATGAAAATGGATAAAAATAAATTATATTCTATATACTTTTGCATGTTTAAATGCTATTTTTAAAATTTTGAAAGTTGAATAATTACTTATGTTTATTAATTTGTCCAATCACCATCATGATTATATTAAGTCAAAATAAGATGAAAATTTTCAAGCAACTTTTATCATTTAACAATTATATTTTCTTTTTTTACAAAAATAATCTTCACTTAATTTTAAATTACGTTACATAAATAAATGGCATTTTTTCAAATTTAAAAAATGTGAATATAAAATTAGTATATATTTCTATTAAAAAAATATTAACAATTAGCATATTTAAATTTCTCGTCTTTTAAATCTTAACTATTAGCTTTTGTTTAAAAAAATATATATATATTTAGTGATTTTCAATATTACTGAAGATTATATCCAGAAAATTTCAAATATATAATATTTGAAATTTTCTGGATCAAATACAGTTATGAAAAATTATTTTTCTATTTTGATCCAGAATAATTCATAAGAAATATAGTAAAGGCTTGATAGTTCGAGCTGAATGGAATAGAGATTGGCTCAAATTGCTAAAAAATACAGAAATTTTTTAAAAGTCAATTTTGAAATTTACAATTTTATTAATAATAGAATATTATACTTACATTTACAAAGAAATCAAAATGATTCTATTTAGCATATCAAAAAATTTTTAAGATTTATTTTTGAAACTGTGATTGCAGATCTTAACTGCAAATTGTTTAAAAATAAAAATATTGTAAAGAATTGTAACTAATGTCATTATTAATTCAATTTTTGAAAAAAATGCATTTGAACCACTTTCATTTACAATGGCTCATAATATCTATAATTATATTAATTCTTTAACATCAGTAGATAAAAACACTGTTAAGTGAAAGTTTTTTACACTGGATTCATTTTCCATTAATTCCAATGTAAAAAACTTTTATTTGGTTCTTGGATATCAAAAAATTATTGCCATTTTAGTCTTAATAATCTTCATAAACTGATGGATACCTGTGCATAGTTACTGTTTTTATTTATAGTAGAATTCCGATAATCGAGCATTATCCAAATCTAAGTATTTGCTATTAAGAATACTAAAAAGAAACGAGTGCACTTTTATGCCATAAGATTTGTAGTTTCAATTTCTCTAACATGCATTAATATTCGTAAATATTTTTGAAAATTTACTTATCACAATTTATGTAAATATTTTATTTTTTAACACATTTTGTTGAAATTTTTGGGCTATCTTGCTTTTATGATGCTTTTTACAATATTGAAAAAAAATTTTGAATTTTGGCTTGACAAAAAAATTTAATTTTCTATACTTCATTTTTCATTTTATAAAATCAATGATTTTTCAATTTTAATGAAGATTAATGTATTTTAAAGAAAGCATATTAATTTTTTTATATCATTTGTTTGCATTCTACTGAATTGCAGAATCTGCCATTTTCTTAACCAGTAATCTCGTATTTTTCTTCTAGCATACTTCTATGTTATCTTTCAAAATAATATTTAACAAATAGTGTGTGAGGTATGTTTCACATAAATATCAGACAGTTCTACTTAGTGGGCTATTGGGAGAAAATATCATATCCATCTTAAACACCATTATATATGATGAGAAAATCAAACTAAAAAATAGAATTTTTATTTCAAAATTTATAACATTTATGATAGATAAGAAATGATTTTTCAGTGTTATCATCAATTATACACACAACTTCAAATTTTCATTAATATAATTTTCTCTAATAATTTGCATAAGAATTAATTTTGTAAAAATTCAATAAAAAATCACCCAATAAGAGCAGATGGCCTTAATTATTTATTTAACCTGAAACTTTTCCTATAAAGTTATCCTACTAGAGCAATAATAAATAGAAATAAAATATTAGAAGCATTATTATAGCCCTGAAAAGTCTAATAAAATTTACATAAAACTAGAATTGTGTTGGGGGAAGTAATTAATAGCTAAAACAATTCAAGGTATTAATGAATAAATAAAACATATCACAGTGAATTAGCATTAGTAACAATGGATCGGATTGGAGTAGAATAATTCATAACTTCCCAAACAGGCAGTTCAATCTTGGATGAGAGATTATCAAAATCCTACTGTACTTTTTATTTTTATTTTTAGTCTGAAATACAATATTGTTTTGAATTGTATAACTATGGCAATTTTATTAAATCTATTAGAGATTGTTTTGAAATTATTATGAAATTATGGATTTTATTATGTGTTCATGTAACTCATAATAATTCTTTAAATGTGTATTTGATGTTAAGCATTTCAGTAAGTGCAATATGGCAACATCTTATTAAAAGATTACTTAATTTTATTATTCAACTGGAAAGTTTTTTAAATATTTGTTAAATACTGTGATAAACTATTCATGAACAATATTATCGTTTTATTGGTTTTGTAAGAATATAAATATTTGTTACAAAAAATAAAAGAATTTTTTCCTAATTTAGTGTATATGTGTGTTTCCATTCCTTCACTTCTAGAGTGATCGTCATGGAACGATGCTCCTTCTTGCTACGCTGACAATTGATTCTACCTGGTATTATATCTCCTACAAATAGAACATAAGAATGAATGAGATAATTAATATGCTTGTATATTAAAAAGATCAATTATACAATAAAATATTCAAATATAGTACTTATTATGAACAGTTAGTTTGATTTATTAGTTTAAAAAATTTTGTAAAAATATAAAAATTACACGAGTTATTAATATTATTATCCAAAACAGATTTAGAATCAGTTCAGATAAACGAAATACACCCTGTTATCGAAAGATGTTTATTTGAAAAACTTGCTATTTAAAATGATGATAGAGTTGTATAAAGTAGCATTTAAGATAGAAAATAAATATTATATGCTTTAATTATATGAAATTAGATCACAAAAGCTTGGCTTGATTTGCATATGTTCTCTATGAATTCAAACTCTTACTCATAAGCACAATATTATAAATGTTATTCATTTTTGAAAAACTGGCACAAGTATTAAATTATTAATACATTTCTAACAAGATATTAAATCATGAATTTATATCGTATTCTATTTTAACATACTTAATCGATACAAAATAAATAAATCTCTATTTTTAAATTGATTAATTGTAAATGCAAATATTAAAAGTACAGGCACTCCTTGAGTTACAAATTTAATCTGTATTTTTGTTTATAACTTGGGCATTCTTAATTTGATTATTTGATCCAAAAAGCAATGAAATTATATACTATATTTTGCAATATATTTCACAATTGGCCAAATTACGACGAGAAATAAGTAAGTTACAAATGCAAATGGGGGTCTGATAATGTTGGACATGGCATGAATATGCTGACTGTACCATGTAAAAGGGCAATTCTTTAGATACATCAAGAAAAATCATTCAAAATCTCTATAGTAAATGCAGATAGTGCCATATGTATATTGGAAGAGTACAATTGAAGATCAGCAGTGTGTTATGCACTTTGTAGGTGAAAGGACTTTCTACAAAAGACATTCACAAAAAATTTCTTCCTGTGTATAGGCAGCACACATTATTACAGCAAGCAATGCACAATTAGATGGCAAAGTTTGCCAACAAGTATATGAAAGTCTATAATAAGATTACTAAACACTTTGCAGTTTCTTCAAACCAGCTTGGTTGATCTTCATCAATGACTTTCTAATCAAACTCTTGCTGTAGAGCTTGATTAGAAATTGGATAATAAAAAGCAATCACCACAACAGTGGTGTGTGTTGAGGTCATGATTCATGCTGACAAGAGAATTACCATTTTCCTGGTGATGGCCAAGTATCAACACAATAGCAAGTGAGATAGGATGCTTAGATGATTTGGTTTACAGTATTGTGCATGATCATCTGAAGTTCTGTAAAATGTGTGCATGCTGAGTACACCTATCAGAGAAATAAAAACTGGCACACAAGAGCCTGTCTTTGCAGCATGTACTTTGGTATGCCATGGAAAGATAGGATGTGCTGACTCGGATTGTTACAGGTGATGAGTCGTGGGTGTACCACTATCAACCTAATCCAAATGAGATTCTATACACTGGAAATATCCCCACTATCCAGTGACCAGGAAGTTCAAGACAATACCCTCAGCCAATAAGCTATCGACTGTTTTTTTGGGATTCTGCTAACTCATTTCAAACCAAAGGGTACCAATGTCAATGCTATCTGATACTGAGATGTTAGGCAAACTACATGGCACAATTCACCAGAAACATGCAGACTTGCTGTTCCTGGTGTCTAGCTCCATCACAACAATGCCAGACTGCACACAGCTCAACTGATCACAGCAGAATTGGAGAAACTAGTGGAAGTGCTGGAACATCCATCCTACAGTCAAAACTTCACATCCAGTGACTTCCATCCTTGAAAACGCATCTTGTAGGCCAACATTTCAATGACAATGCATGTTGAATGGAAGATATGCCTACAGCTGAAACAGCAGCCTAAAGAATTCTACACTATAGGATTCCAGAGATTCATACAGCACTGTTAAGTATGCAAATGTAGAGAGGAGGGTTATGTGGAAACAGTCGTACCAGGTAGGTATCTCTAGTTTCCATGATATCAACTTTTGTAACTTACTTTCTGACTCTCTTAGTATCTGTATTTCTTATTTCACAGATTTGAATAAAAAGTTCTGATTATAAAGTGAAGGCTTTTTGATGTAATCTTTATCATCTTGAAATACTGCCATAATATGTTAACTAACTGCATAATTTTATTTTATATTGGTTACTAGAGCAAAATGCTCTAGTAACCAATATAAAATAAAATTATGCAGTTAGTTAACATATTATTCTTATAATCATTATTTATATTATTCTTATTATTAAGTTATTCTTGAGCATTATGAAATTTTTTAAATTCATAATGCTCAAGAATTTAAAAAATTTCAAAATGAATAAGTATAAACATTCATAACTCAAGTGCTTATACAGAAAATAATTTATATACAGTATTACATAGTATTAAACTTAAAAATACTATTTAATAGTAAAGTAACATACAAACTGAAAAATTATAAGCATTACAATGATTGATGCTGAGAAAAGTTTAAGTGGTAAAAAAATGACTAAAATATTATTAATTGGGAATCCTTTTGAATAATAAATTTTTCCTAAAGAATCAAATTTGTGTTACTTAAAGACATTGTATTCTTTCGTGATTTACAAGCATGAAGCATTCCTGACTTCAAAAATAATCATCCATATTCTAAAAAATATTATATAATTGCATAAACAATAATAAAAATCTCAATAATTATTATAAAATAATCTATAGGTTTATTGTAGGCAGTTTTTTTGGAAAATTCCCTAATAAATAAGTAACTAGTTTTATGGAAATTTATCAGATAAATTCCTATCTTCAATATCTAGAATCAAACTATTTCCATTACCCACATTTTTTAAAATGGTTCCAGTTCAGATCTACTAATCCTCTTCCTTCATCTTTATTGAAAGGAATAACAAACTGTGTTCATAAGTTTAATCACTTGAAGAATGAAGGATAAAATTAGAAAAATATCCTTCACTTCAAAAGAAAGTATGAGATGTCAACTACAGGAAAAATAGAATGTCAATATGCTTAATTTCAAAATAGACTATAAATATATGTTATTTAATATATTAAGAATGGAAAAGAAATTGTTAAACTGTAATCCAGTCAATTCTGATTATAAACATTTCAAAATTTGTATGTTAATATAAGCATATGGCATACAGCTATATTGTATTTTTTGTCAATAAACGTCCTCGCTTTTGTATATATTTGTGTCACAAATTAATATATAAATATAATTCTATGTGACCAGTTTATGGAACTTTTTTGGTTTTGGAATGTATCTCATTACATAGTTTTGAATTATGAACTAATATGGCAGAATCTAACCGTGATGCAAATCTAGGGTTACCTATAATATTCATGGTATAGATTATTATATTCTCAAATTTGAATATAAATTCTTTTAAATTGCCTTATTATTGAAATTCGAAACTGTTCTACATGTGAAATACACTCATGTAGAGTCTTTGATATTCCTGGCACATTTTCTATTCCTTCATATTAATAACTATGCATTATTCAATTTTGAAATTTTTATACAAATTCCACTTGTTTGCAGAAGGTCTTATAAATAAGAGTATACCTGTACATTTGCAAATAGTTGTTGTTGAATAGACTCTTGATTATTTGCATTTTGAGCAATTAACAAATTGGCATTCATGAATATGCACTCTCAATATAAATTAATAGTATTCTTATTAAAGATAATATTTTCAAAATGTAACTGAAATTTGATTCAAAATATACAATAAAATTTTATAAAAAAAATCAAAATTAAACAATATAATTAATTTAAAAATGACAATAAATAACTAAATCATAATTACAAATAATGATTGTCCAGATTATTAAAAAAATACAGCAACATTTTAAGATATTATACAGCATGCAAGAAGAGTTAATTTTTTAATTATGAACAGATTCAATTGAAATTTTTAAGTTTTATTAATATTATTATTTTATGTGAAGTTTTCTAGACATAAATTGAACATGACAGAACAATTTCCCAAAGTATAACATGCATATCTGAGAAAACGTGAAAGATTTTTAGTCGATACAAAGTATTTTTTAATTTTGATCTTAGTTCACAAGATTTTACATCTATATTTTATATTTATTTATTTTTTGTTATTATAACTGTTCATGTTTAAACAAAATATAATTTTTTTCTAAATTGTACAGGTAATCCTTTGCTTATAATGAGTTCAGTTTGAGCCCTGACATTATAAATTGGGAATGCCCAAAATTTATTGATTACCCACTATCAATATTTTTATTATTACATTCCACTTTATCAAAATAAATTTAACAAAAACAAAAAATACAAGAACCAGACACAAAAAGCATACTTTTTGTATATCAGACCATTGGTCAATGATTTGAACCCTTTGTCAATTGCATTGACCAATAACAGAATTTATCAAAGACAATGCTATTTTAAGTATGAGTAATTGTAAATTGAGGACCACTAGTATTAGTTGAAAAAGGATATGCCAATATTAATAAAATTAAAAAAAAAAATATGCAGATATTGAAAGTTTGAAACAATATGAACATAATAGAGTTAAAACATAACTCTATCTAGAAGTTGTTCATAAAGTTCTCTTTATAATAATTTTATTCTACTACATACTAATAAATACAAAAGTTTTACCTTTTTGAGCATTTATGGGTGAAGGTAATAGGAAAACAGTTTGTTTCCAATGAGTAGACTCGGAGAATGGTGAAGTGGAAAGTTGAAACTAGTATTGAAAAAAAAATTAATTAACATTTAATAATTTTTATTAATTAATAAAAAAGTAATAAAATGCAGAATAAAACCAAGCACAATAAGCAAGCATTTTTTTTATTTTGTATAACGTTTTCGGACTTTCATTTCAGTCCCTCATCAGTACACTATACACAGTTACCTTCGTTATACACTATTCCACATAAATAAAACAGAATTATTTTAACTTAAAAATAGTTCTGTTCTATTTATGTGGAATAATGTATAACGGAGATAACTGTGTATGGCATACTGACGAGGGACTGAAACAAAAGTCCGAAAACATTATATAAAATAAAAAGGATGCTTGCTTATTGTGCTTGGTTTTATTCTGAATTTTGACATAAAAGTAAGCAGACTGATAAAAATTTTATTAATAAAATAGATCATAGATTATGTATTCATGTTTTAGTTTTTACAAAAATCATATAAATATATATAAGATCTGCAGGGAATTTTAATGATAAAATTTTCATTCTTTCACACTTCTGATACCAATTTGTGGAGTCTATGGAGGTCAAAAAACTGCAAATATATCCATCTAAAAGTTTAACATCAGGTCCTGATACCAGGAGCAGTTTAGACTATATTGCTCCAGCACAGTTAATAATATTTAGACAAGTTGGTCATTCAGCAACGCTGTTCAGGTGCTGCTTCAATGGTTAAATGCCTACAGTTAAACAGACCATTACTGCTACGGTCCATTAACTATAGCATAACGGTTAACTGTAATTAACTGTTAGGTGCTGCTTTCAATGGTTAATTAGAGTTAATGAAATAAATTAGTTGTTGCAGTGATCTTGTATTTACTTAAACTGACAAGTGTTATAATAAGGATTCGGCAAACAAATTGTTTAAATTCTAAATGGATGTTATATTTATTTGTTGAAATTAGCAAGTATTAAAATAAGGAATCGACAAAAAACTGTTTAAAATGAATGTTTTAAAGAAATTTTATGAATACTTAAGAAGAATTTTTGTATAATTATGATAATACACAATGGCATAGCTAAAGAGGGCACAAGTAGCCAAAATGCATCTGAAGCCTGTGATTCATAATTATGTAATATTTATAGATATCATTACTTATTTAATTTAAATAAAAAACCTTAATAAATAATAGTTTACTTAAGTATTTAAAATAAAAAGATCTTTTTGATATTAGAAGGAAGTTTGGAGATTGTATTATTTGGAATTTAAAGGCCACCACAGTAATTGCGATAATAGTGAAAGAAAAATTTTTGGCTTTGGAGTGCTTATCACTCTAAGTTAATAAATAGTGGAATTTGAGTTCCATTAATCTGAAAATGAAAAATATTTGATTTTCTTCTAGTTACGTTGCTTTATGATAAAGTTATCTGATTTAAGCCAAGTTTGTCTGCCCAAAATTTGCTATCTAATTAGCCCATTTGGGAGCACCAGTATTGGCCCAGTCCAATAATTATTCCAAATTAGTTATATGTAAGCTTTCCAAAATGATAATCTGTTAGTTTCCTTGGTAGTCTAATTGGATTAAGATGTTGGGACAGATATCCAAAGGTCCCAGTTCAACTCAGGGTCAAGGCAAGATTTTTATTTTAGAATTTAGTCAAAAATTAAAGTTCAATTATTAAATAATAGATGGCACCTTACCAAAATTTAAATAATTAATAATCAGTTCAACAGATGGTGGCATCAAAGCATAGATTAAAAAAATAATCATCAAAAATAGTTAAATTCAAAAATATTATGCTAGAGGTAAAATTTGACTGCTTTAGATTATTTCTAATAAGTTTAATATATAAAATACGGGAAGTTTTAGTAAATTGTACACAGCATGTGTAAAGTTACAGAGATTGCTAACTAGTTGGTCTACCTATCAATAGAGATCATGAATGGCAAATAAGGGTATTTGATTATTTCCTATAGTGTCTTGCTAAGACTACTTTCTTTCTCATTTCTATAGTAACTTAATTCTCAATGATCGACAACTACTTTGATATTATGAAACTATACTATTTATAAGATCTGGTCATCCATGACTGTTGTCATAGTTACTATTTATTTTTTATTAAAGAATTGTAAATCATTACAATAAACAGAAAGAGGGTGGTATCATTTCATCAACTCTATTTTGGCTTAAATATATCACAGAATATTTTTATTATTCAGTAAATACTATTTACCAATTTAAAAAGATTTTTTATAGAATAAAGCTGAAATTTATTTATGAAAAAGCTCATGTTTTGGTCATCTGTTTACTTATGAGAAAACTCGTGTTTTTGGATCAAGCTGACTTGAGCTAACAACTCTCATGAGCAACAAATAACAGCATCCAAGTTTAGAAAAAGTTGGGCAATTATTTCATACACACTTTTCCATATATTTATCTGAAGAAACTATTCATACATAATTGCTATTTATATCTAGTGTTAATAAAAAAAAGGTTAATTACTAAATTAATTTACTGAAATTCAAGTTAACAATTTAGGTTAATTTGAATTTCAGTAAATTAGAATTAATGCAAATTGAGAAATATTTGTAAAATCATTACATAAAAATATTAAATTTTTCATCAATTTATAATTAAATTCACAAACACTATCTTATAAAACAATTTTAGCTTTTCGTACTAAAAATGCTAAAAATTTTATATCGAAGCCGAGCAGTGATTCTAAGTCAAGTACAGTAGTTACTGATGGATTCTTATTACCAGAGTCATTAATGACAAAAATTCAACTCACTGTAGCTTTGATCCTAAGTTAAATATCATTAATCTCACAATTATATTTGAGAAAAGTATTCAATAGGACACCAAATGCCAAATTTTTAGTTTCAAATTCAATTAATAATAAAACTAGAATAATTTAAAAATTGCAAAAATCAACAAGAAGCATCATTTTTCTTCTCTTCTTCTTTACAGACACCTCTACAGGTTGCACCATTCAATCAATGTCAATGAACTTTGGAATATAAGTATTTCTTAATTACTTGAGGTCCCCTGGAAATTTCAGCACAATCAGATTGAAATAAAGGGGGAATGAAGTCCATTTTCTGTAAATATCTCTATATATTGCATTGTTTAATTGAGTTTGATTGAATTTGGAATGAGCATAACATAACTCAATTATCATCACCTGAAAATTTTGATCCAATTAAGCTAAAATTAAAAGATGTAAAAGAGGATAATTTTCTTTTCTAGAAATGTTTCTATAGATCAATAGATCACATTGTTTAATTGATTTCAAACAAATCCAAACTTTAAATGTTACTTATGTTATTAAGGCTTTCTTCATCCTGAACTCTTCTACATGTCATATCACTCAACTAATTTCAACTAAATTTGATATATGTATGTCTATCATCATCTAAAAAATAAATTATATCCCATTAAAAACATATAATATGTAAAAGAAAAATAAGTCAAACACAATACTAAGAAATTGGGATTTTTGTTAGCCACATTTAAATTTGTTGCAATTAGGATGCAGTGCAAAAATCCTAATTTCTTAGTACTTTACTTGGTTTATTTTTTTACATATTAGATATGTTTGATGGGATATCATTTTGGATGGATTTTGAAAATATTTATTATATGAATAATATGCATCACAAATATAAACAAGGAATATAATAAAATACACAAAATGAATATTCAACAACAATTATTTTGATTTAAATTTTTTTTAATAAACTACTTTAAAAAAAAAACTCAAAAATGAAACAATATGAAAAATTTTATTTCATTATAGAATTCAATTTAAATATACCATTCTAGGCACCAAATCCCTATCAACTAAATAGCCATATCTAAATTTGTTGCAATTTACATGCAGCTATTTGGTTGAAAATTTAAGAAAATAAAACTATAACATTAATTAAAGTAGCTGCATCTAAACTGTAACAAAATTCTTAATTTCTTACTACTGTACTTGGTTTATTTTCTACGTATTAGATGTTTTTGATGGGATAATATAAACAACACAGATTATTTTATAATTGATTGATTAAAGTTACCTTTTTCATTAGACGATCATCAAAAAAGCAATCAAAATAACCAACAATTGCAGTAATTGGGCCATCTTTTATTTGTTCCAAATTAAAGTGTGTAACAAAATCACAATCTTCAATAGCACAAGTAGACATATCAAATTCCTGAAAACAGCAAGATTTTTCAAATTTCATATATGAAAAAACAATCAAAAGAAATATTTAACAAACCTTAATGATAAATGGATTACTACATATATTTTTGTTTGAAACAGTAGTCACCACAACTTCTTTTACAACATCTCTCTTAATGCATGACATCTTATATCCATAAACATCATCCCAATAATTTATATATTTTTCATACATTTCTAAATTATAAAAAAAAGATGTATATAACATAATCAATACAAAATGTAATTAATAGTAAGTAATATATTTATATCAGTGCTCTAATGTTAATCAATATTAATCAACTTGTTCTTATAAAATCTTATTAACGTGGTATTGAAATATTCAAATAAGGGGTCCTTGATTCACAACATCCCAAACACAATTACTTAAATGAAAATTCATATTTATAACAGTCATCATAAATGGTTTTACAATAAGTAGATGATACCATATATTATGCTTATTTAGTTAGCTCTTTCGTTTCAATTTTATAAGAATATTCCCTGAAATGTCTGCAATAATCATATTATAAAGAAATTCGTCTTAGGAAATTTTCTGCAAATGCTTTTTAGCTGCATATTTCAGAAAAAAAATAAAAATCACTCATATCTATCATTATCTATGGCTTAGGAAAGTAATAAAAGAATTAAATTCAACAATTTCTATAGTTAATATAACATTACCAGTAAATAACTTTCTGCTCCTAAAACTTTAAGTAGACCATAGTCTATAATTTAATAAACAGCCTGTGTTGTAAAGCAGTCGTGTACTGTTTGGAAGGATCTGAGGTCTTACATCTTTAGATTTTTCAAGAGAAGTCTATTCCCAATCCATCAAACCACATTCTTCAACTCTTTGGTTGATACTATCATATATTTAGCAATGGCAGGTTTTGAAATGGCTACCATCAAATATATCCTTTGTGAAATTGACAGCACAACTAATCAACCAATGTAGCATTCAATATAAATACAATTAACTGAAATTTCAATTTTTTAATAGTAATTCCATCTGATTTTAATAAATAGTTTTTCATTATGCTTATATTTGCTTTTAATTTTTTTATAAAGATAATTACTAAGTGCATCCCTATTATATACAGAGTGGGCCAAAAGTAAATATATAGTAATAGGATTATTACTTTTTTCTTTACAGGTATTGTGAATGATGGCAGGAAACTTAGATAAAGATCAAAGAAAAATAATAATAAAACAAACCATTATTTAATACATTAATATTATTATTTATTATCCTTATCCCATCAAAAGTATAATATATAGTATATACCTACTTTTGCTTCACCCTATATATATATAGGGTAGAGCAAAAGTAATAATAAATTTATATATATATATATATAAATTTATTATTATTATTAAATGGTTAAATTTATAAACTGCATTATGTGTCAGATAATCCTAAGCAATATCTAGCTAGTTTATTACAAATATGATTATTATTATTTATTTATTAGAACAGAAAGAAAAGAAAAAAAAATCAAACAATACATTTATCAAATTTTACAAAACAAAATATATATTTCATAGATAGATTATTAAATTTATATGATATATAAAAGTCGACAATGCCTGGCATTGCCCAGGACTCTTTTTGGTACAATAATGGTAACATTGTGGTATTATCCATTGTTAAATCATGAAGCCATGTTGGTGTCACAATATCATCATCCCAAGTTTGAACAAAAGTCTGAAAAATTTATATATGCATTTTTGTTGCAATCTCAAAATGCCCCATCCTGGATGATCTTGACTTCAAGTACCTTATGTTATCAAAAGGGTCACAGGAAGTCATTATGCAAAGTTTTTGTTGTAGGAGGTTAAATATTGCGGAAATGTATAAGGAATAAACAAATATATATAAAATAGAATGCTTTTCTATTGATAATTGTCAACTTTTGAATTTCCATAAATATTTAAGGAAACTGAAAATGGATGCCTTGTACATATGTATAGAGAACCAATCATATAAGATCAATGTGAGGTCCCGGAAACCGACTTGGGGCAACAATTTATAACAATATTTCAAATTTTAGGATCTTAGATGTGAGTAAATTATAGTCAAAATTTATACTTAAATTTATTTCAAAAATCATAA
>WUQG02437790.1:0-13831 GCA_011317285.2 Androctonus mauritanicus
GTCTGCTCATTTGTGCTTTGAAGTGAAATATATAGTTATACTATTTCTGTATAGAGCAGTAGTTTTTCAGAATTCTTATATTGATTTTTTTAATTTTTTTTGTCAAAAATTTGTAGATATGTATGATTGTACATAAATTAATATTTTTCTAAGTATTAAATATTGGATACTACACAAATACAATAAAAAAATATATAAAGTGGTTATGTTGTGTCCTCTTTGCACTACACTTACGAGGCAAAGTACCACTTACCACCAAAGTACGGCATGCCTAGCTACTTTGGTGGTAGCTAGGTATGCCATATTTATTTCTAAAAATGCTTATTTTGTCTCATTTATATTATTAAAAATATGCAAATATATGTGAATTCTTTTGAATATTTATATAAATTCAAAATATTAATTTATTGGGTACTTCACCAATAAGATTAGGAATGTGTAGATTAATATTTTTTAATGAGTAAACATGTCACTCTGATAATATGTGCATTAGTGATAGCTAATGCACATATTATTAGTTAATATTAAATGAAAATATAGTAATCTCTAACAGAATGTTAGAGATTACTATAGTAATGTTTCTGATCAATAATTTGTGCATTTTATGATAGTTCTGATTATTTAAAAAATATGGGATGATTATTTGCAACTGATTTTGGACATCAGATTTGCATTTCTGATGATCCTGTGTGCATTGGTCAGCTTTTCACTTCTGTTAGTTGCAGTAAAATTTGTGGTGTATTTCGATTTTTTTTTTTTTATTGTTTAACCTTTGCTAAATATTTTTATTTAGATTTTGAAATGACAAAACTTTGAATATTTATTTGATATTTTCCATCAAACAAACATTTCAATAAAATCGTATTGTAGAGAAATGTAACTGGATGTGATGCAACATGATTATGTCCTGATCACCATTCAGCATTTTCTGATGTCACATCACAATGATTTAATGTTGTAAGTCTGGTATTTTGTTATTTATTCCAGTAGTGAACTGGATTTTTGAAATTTTTTAAATTACAAAAAATTTTTTTTATTTCAATGAATGTTATATTGTTCTAATACTTGAAAGTTGGGAGTTGGCTTACACAATTTTCCTATTTTTATTGATTTTCAAACTCTGAAGTAGAGAGGTTGGCTTATACATGAATGTATACAATATTTTTTTATAATATAAAACTAATTTTATAAAAATTTTATCAGTTGCTGGTGAGATGAATTAAATGCATTACATTTCAATACAGTATTTATAAATACTGGTACTTATACCAATAAATTTAAAAAAAAATAAAGTTCTATATTATACAAGAAAATAGATGATAAAACATAAAAATATTTGCAGTTTTGTTGTTTCTTTTAATACTACTCCACCATTATAATAATAATATAAAAATCATCTTAATTGGTTTTATTTTTAAACTGATAGATAATGTGATCTATAAGATTCATTATATTTTAAAAATAAAATTTTTTATAAATTTTTAAAAATCATACTTGGCACAATAAAGAAAAATTTTTCCGTCACTGTAGAAAATGCTTTTTGTTCAATAATATTTGGCTATCTTCAGCTTTCCTAAAGCTTACAATAGAATTATTGCTGTTATTTTAGATTTTGAGAATAATTCTATGAAAGGTTTAAAAAAAAGGTTTAAGATGGATGAATATAAATCGGAAACATTTCTTATACAGGAATAATAGAGATTTTGTCATTATAGAATTTACTATCATTTTAGTTTATTATATGTTTCAATAAGGCTATAGTATCGAAATACAAATATGATTGCTAATGGGAAAGTACGACATATTCCTATCTATACAATATAATTTTTCTACGTAATTTAATTAGTCAAATTTGTTTTATTATTTGAAAGTTATATATTTTAAAAATAATACTATTATCTAATAGAATACATTTTAGTTTCACTTAGAAAAATTTGATTTGCAGATAAGATACATGCTGGAAGTCGATACTATGCAATTAAATTTAATTTTCTATTTTATTGTTATAAGATTTTGTTATTATTAAAGAATAGAAACTTTAATACATTTTAACATTTTCATTAATATTTTTATGAAAATATTATACTTTTGAATATTTTTAAATGTATTGGCAAAAAAATATATTTAAGAGAAATGAATGTTTAAGAGTTAATGTTCTAAATAGATGATTATGGTTTTCGAAAGATGATATTTTTTGCATTATTTTAAGTTCCTGAACATTTTAGAAAATTTAATAAATCTTTGTTTTATATATATATTTTCTTTATTCATCTTTTATATATACAGTATACATTGGATAACTATTAAATATGGTTTTGTTTAAATTCAATGAAAATAAATTAAATAAACTATTGTGTATATTGGTCCTAAATAACCTTGTGTACTGTTGTTTCTGCAACAATTTCAGACTTATATTTTATTTTTTATATATTAAAATATAATATAAATAAAATAAAATATAAGTCTGAATAAAAATGAAATATACACAAAAGTAAAAAACCAAACTCTTTAACAGTTAAAAATTTTATTCAGAAATGTTTTCAATGCATTTGACACCTTCCTCAGCTTCTACTACAAAACCAATCCTATTACATAAGATCAGGGAATTATTTCACAAAAATAAACAAAAAACAAAAAATCTAAATTTAAAGAGCAGGATCATGTCTGGAAATGCTCTCCTTAGTGCCACACCTGCCTGCACAATCATATAGTTTGTTAGATATAAGATCCTCTAAAAGCACATCACAGATTATAGAAATAAAATAAAAAAAAAATTATATGAAATATTTATGAGTTCATGCAAAAAATTACCTGAAATTTTTATATAAATTTAAAAATACATAAAATTAATTGTAAATATTAAAATTATTTATAAAATATTCTCGCTCCCATATGGGAATATAAAAACTGACTGTAGCATATCCCCTAATCAGCATATCGTCAGTTTCTATATCGCATATGGGAGTGAGAATATTTTATAAATAATATTTACAATTAATTTTATGTATTTTTAAATTTGTATAAAAATTTCAGGTAATTTTTTATTTATTTATTTATTTTATTTTTGTAATCTGTGATGATGTGCTTTTAGAGGATGTTGTGCCTAACTAACTATACGATTGTGCAGGCAGGTGATGCTACAGAGAGCATTTCTAGATGTAATCCTGCCCTTTAAATTTAGATTTTGTTGGTTTATTTTTGTGATGTGGTCCCCTGATCTTACGTGACAGGGTTGATTTTGTAGTAGTAGCTGAGGAAGGTGCCAAGTGTGTTGAAAGCATTTCTGAATAAGTTTTTGATTGCTAAAGGCTTTGTTTTTCACTTTTGTCTTTATTTGGTGCAGTCTTGGTGAATTTTTATTATAAAAATGAAATATTATTGAAAATTTATATGTTTAGTATATATAATTAATAATTTTAAAATATTTTGGTTTATTTTATTTTCCCTAACTATTTACATTTTGGAATTGTGATAAAGTTTTCACTTGTCATCCAAAATGTTCTCATTCTCTAAAGAATGTAATTGATTGTCAAATATATCGTTTTCGTGCTCGTGTCTGTCAAACATTCAGGTAAGTTGTTCAAGATTTATATTATTTATACTATGAAAAATTAAAATTAATAATATTTTTTTATTTCTATTTAAAAACTTGCTTTAAAATTATCATTCTATTATATTTATTCATAATCATTTATTATGATTAAATATAATAAAAATGATATTTTGATAATATAAAATTATTGTAATTATCTTATTTTTTTATAACATTATATAATCATTTTAATTATTTATCAAAATTTAAATGATTTTATAAGTATAATAAAAAAAAAAGTTGATGTTAATGAACTATAATAAACAAACACTGTAATATATTTTTAAACTTCATAAAAAAAAAAGTCAGTCTGGAATCTATAAAAATATATTAAATTCTTACAAATTAAAATATTAAATGACAGTTTAAATTAAATATTTAATATTTTGATTTGTAAAACTATGTTAATATATTTTTTATAATTTACACCTGCACAATTAAGGATGAAATTTGTAAATTTGAAAATATTTTTGTTATGCAATCTGAATTATAAATTCTTTTGTTATTCGATGGGAAATTTGGTTTTTATTATATTTAAAGTAATTACAGAATAAATCTATTGCTAAAATAGAATAATTTTTCATAAATTTTATATTATCAAATAAAATTTAAAAATCTAAAGAATTGTGATTTTATTGCAATTAATAAAATTAAATTTGTCATAATTATCAGCAATTTTTATGTTAGAATATCACAACATGATTTATCAATAATTTCAAGCATATTACAAATATGTTATGTACAAAGCAGATGATTCCATACCACTCCCTATCTCTATAGATTACCCAGCTTCATTCGCATCATTCTCCATTTTTTTTGCATGCATGTCTTTTTAGTCATATATCCTATGATATTCATATATTTTTTCCTCAGATATTCATCTATTCTTTCCTTAGCTTTACTCTCCAATACTTAATCATTCACATATCCAGTATATAATTGTTTGTAACTTATTCATTTATTCCACATGACTGAACTATTTCAGAATTGATGTATATATAATCTGCATAAATCATTCTCCTTTTGTACTTTGTTATTTGGAACACTATCATATCTCTTCACTCAATGATATCCTTTAAATTTTTCAATTCCACTGTGTTTGAATGCTTCTTATATTTATTATATCTCAATGAGATGGTATGAAAGGTATAGTACTTTCATAGAATAGAGGGGAAAAGGATTTCACTACCCTACATCAGTATTGGACCAACGTACTCTCATACACTGTCATTGTAACATTATTAGACAGATTCAACATATACTAGGTCTTAAGTGCAGAAATTTATTTATTTTAAGACATTTTTGGCTTTCAAAGAAACCATCATCAGTAACATAAGCATTTACAGTTCTATTATAGACTCTTTTTGAATCATACAGACATAATCTGATAAAGATCTTTTTGAATCATACAGATATAATTGGATTTTGTCTAATGTCCATTTATTCATTTTTGGTCCAGGTTATAGATATGGCATTTCATATCTTTTTCTTTGTATACTTTTGAAGACTTTTCTATACACTTTTTCTTCTTACATCTTTTTTTCAGAATGTATTTCCATACTTGTATCCTTGTTCCATGATACCATAATACTCAGATAGTTTATATTTGTTCCTTGTATAATGTATATGGATCATGTGGACAATACCCAACCTGTGTTGAGCTCTAAAAGTGGCTGCTGCCATAATATTCCTTGTGTGATTTGGTGAGACTTAATTCAAATTAATCTTATTTATGAACACTGGAGACTGTGAAACTGTTTAGCACTTAGGGTCTCAAGAAACATAAATGCATCACTGCCTCTATATTGTATATACTCTCATCTGTTGGGCCCAGTCTTTCACCCACTTTTCTTTTGTACCAGATAATGATGCAAATCAATCTCTGCACTTCTTATCACTTTCAAGCTTATAAACTTTAACCATTGTTACTGTTGTTAAATGTAATATATATTACTTAAAACATGTGAATATATTGATACGTACATTAAATAACATAATAAAAAATATAAATTTACCCATTCAAATCTAGATTGATCACTATAAAAAGTAAAGAAATTTATTATTAGTTTCTTATACCAATTTAATTTATAAAATTTTTTTTGAAAATTAAGAAAATGTAATAAATAATACAAAAATAGAAATATCTTATGTTTAATTTTAGTTGAAAAAAACTTGTTTGATTTCTAACTTTAGGTATTGGATTATTACCTTTTCCATCCATTTTGATCAGAATAAGGAACTTGCTTCCCTCCTTCATGATTTTCAACAAAAACTTCAAGAGAAAGGTTTCTATGGGCTAGCTGAACTTGTAGATTCATCCAAATTGTATGTTTTTGTTTTTATTTTAAAATTATATATTGAATATAAACAATAATGTAATAAGTTAAATTCTTTGAGCTGATAGAAAATTAGTAAATGAACTTTTGTATATTTAAAAATTATAAATGCATAAGTTCAGAAAGGAAAATTAGTTGAAAACTAATTTAAATACTTATAAAAAAAAAATATAAGTAAATTGTATGAATGGCAAAAAATTTTTTTTTTCTTGAATAACACTATTAAACTTTTTTAAATTAAATCTCAGTTATTTTAAATTTTTTAGGCCTTCATATGATTGGGCAAGAAATATCTCAGTTAGAAATCCTCCTGCTAAACATACTAGAAAAGTTTCTCTTGTATTTGATCATTTAGAAGCAGGAGAATTAGCAGAGCATTTAACTTATTTAGAACATAAAGTTATGAGAAGAATAACAGTAAGTTTTATATAATATATATATTCATATAAAATAACAATAAATAATAATAATCACAACAGGCAATAATTAGTTAATAATTTTAATTATATGTCCATTTTGAATCAGTTATATGCTCTAATAAAATCTCACTTAGTAGGAAAAGTAATATATTATATAAGTTTCTTTGTGGTAATATTTTTAACAAAATACATAGCAATTGATTATAACTTGCAATCTTCATAATCCTCGGATATTTACTGTTTAACTCTATCTCAGTATAAATGAACTATCCAAGCACTACTTGGCAGTTAGAGTAAAAAAAAAAAAAACATTCCTTTATTGACAATATGCAAATGTTTTCTGTGGATTCTTACCACCCTCTTCAGACTACAAAGTTTAAAACAGTTCTAACAACGCAGAACGAACAAACATGCAATAATAGAATCCATCGAAAACGTTTGCATATTGTCAATAAAGGAATGTTTTTTTTTTACTCTAACTGCCAAGTAGTGCTGTGGATAGTTCATTTATACAATTGCTATCTGTCATTAAATTATAAGATTATATTATGTCAGTTGATAATGATCAATAAACTAAAATTGCTCCCTTTAATTAAACATATCTGATTCTAATGTAACTTATATTTGGTTTGTAATCATATCTAGTTAATGAAATTGTCCAAAGTATATTAAATTACTGAATATTATCCTATCATTTTATAATGAAAAAACAGTTCAGATTATCACATTTACTTTTAGCAATCATAATGGTATAATGCATGTTTTAATATTATACATAAATTTAAATATCAACTTTAAAGTTGATAATTAAGAAATTATAAGGAGAAATTAGAACTGTTTTATCCCTATATTTTACAATGAACTATCAAAATTAATTATTAAATTGTCATTTTCATAAATAATATTTTATATAAGGCATATAAGTTTTATATTTAATACTGATGTTAGATTTTAGTATGATGATATTTTTTTCATCCAAGAAAACTCATCATCATTTTTCATCAAAAAAACTCGTCATCTTTTTTCTTTTTCTAAATCATTTGAAAATATGTTCCTCTTTTAAGTTCCTTAATTTCTGATATCAAGCTCACTTTGAAAGAAGTACATATGCCAGTTGAAGAGCAGTAGGACTGTTAGTGATGACATCACAGCAGAAGCATCTCTAAATTGTAATGCATTTATAGCATTTTAATTTCTGATTCCGTTACACTTTCTCCGAAACTGATTTTAATTATCTTGATCTTTTTCTTAGATATAGCTTTTATATAACATTCAGTGTTCTTTTTACAATATTGTTATGTCTTATTACATGAAGTATGGCCATTGCATCTTGTGTATCTGGTCTTTTTTAATTCATCTTTTGATGGCATTGATTTTTGTTAATATATTTTCTATTGTTTGTGTTTTTGTATTGATTATAAAATTTTCTACCATTTTTTTGAATTTACATTTTTTATTTATCTTTTGAGGGTTATTATTGCCTGTTGATTATTGTTTTTGTTGGATTGAAGGAATTTCTTCTTACTTAGTTTTTGAATATTTGTTATTTCTTATTTGTTTGCTTTCCAGAAGTATCTTTTACTCATTGCTTTTATATTTTTATGAGCCATTGTGTTTGATTCAATTTCATCAAGAAGGCTCTTATGCCATGAAATTAACTATTAATTGAATCAATAAAAATATATGATAGTGTTTTAAATTATCTGTTTTTAATGTAAATTAAAGATATCTGTATAATATATTGATGAAGAAATATTAAAATAACTATAAAACATCAATATTTTTTAATTTATGAACTTAAACACTAGAGTGGCACTATTTTAATTCAGTACTGTTTTTAGTTCCTAGATTTTAAAGCTTATGCACAAACGGGTACATTACAAGATAATGCTAAATTAGAACGATCCATATCATTATTTAATGGACTTTCACAGTGGATCCAATGCATGGTGCTTAGTCGCAGTTTAGCCCAACAAAGAGCCGATGTTATAACTAAATTTGTTGCTGTGGCTAAAGTAAGTATAACTTTTAAGCAAATAAAAATTTTAATCTTTCAAGGGTTTTTTTTTAATTATCTCAAACAGTTTTAAATATTTGGTTTCTGAACAGTTATAGACAATTCTGATATTGTGATTTGATATAAATTTCAGTAAAAAAAAAAAAAAAAATTGATTTAGCTAGTTGTGTTTTCTTATGTAGTTAATTTTTAAAATTTTAATGTAGCTGTATTTTATGTTGTTTATATTTCTTTAATTTTTTTTCTTAAAAAAATATTTAAATATTCTAAAATAATTAAGATAATCAAAAAAGATTAACATTGTGGATTTTTTTTTTTTTCAGTATTAATAAATTACATTATTGGCATTTATCCCTAGAATTTGGGACTAAGTTCTGTTTATTTTATATTACTTTTTTTATATAATTGATGAGTCAATTGGAAAATATGCAAATGTTTAATGCAAAAAAAAATAGAATTAATTGTCTTTGCAATAATTATTGCAATTTTTTTTAATTGATATAATTTAATATTTCGTAACTCCTTAAAAAAGATTATATACTGAACATCTTTAACTTGATAACATTGGAATATGATATTTACCTGATCATGGTATTTCTGGATCAGAAGTACTCATTTGTATTCTATATCAAAATTGTTTGGATAAGCATGAAAAATTTCCTTATTTCCCCAACAGTAAAGTGCATATTCTTGTATTTTTCCATAATTTTTGGACATTAATAATCATATTGTTCTGACAATAATACAACATTTTCATTCATAAACACTTATTTTCATTCTATTCTTGCTGGTTAAAAAAGAAAATCTTCCATTTTGTTTTTTGAAGCTGGTAGAATTCATCAAGTCTACCATGAATTTGATCTCTTCTTATTTAAAATTTAGAATTTTAAATAAGAAAATTTTAGAATAAATTTTTATTCTAAAATTCTATTCTATATTAAAATTTTTAGAATAAATATATAGTGTTATATACAACAAATGCCAGAATATGTTTTTTTATTATTCATAAAATATATATAATCATTAAAAAAACAAAAATTATATGGTGGATTTAGTAATATTTGAAATTTTTTATTGTGAAAAGAATTCAGATTTGACTTATATGATAGTTTCACTTTTTTCTTTTTCATTTATATTTTAAATATATAATAGTTTTAATTTATGAAAAATATTTTGAAATTCTAATATAATAGATTATTATTTTTTTAATTCAGATATTTGGACATTGTATAAACAGCACCCTTCTCTAATAAGCTAATAAAATTTTAGTAATCCGATGGTCTGATAATTTATTGGGTTTGATTTTCTTCTAATATCTTGGCATAAAAATTGATATATGTTAATAGAATTAATGTAATTTCGAAAATGTCAATGAAATTGTTCAAAACCTATTTAAAATGATAATCTGTAAAAAATAATAATTTTTTGTCAAAATTCTAGATAAATTTGACATATTTATTATCTTAATCAATAATATATGATGATTCAAATACCAAATTGTAGAAAAATTTTTATTTTTATAATGTTTTTGTTTTAAACTAGCCATTTTCAACTTTAAACACAAGATTAATAGCACTAAGGCAGGAACTATATGCAGTCAAATAATGACTCATAAAATACTCTAAGAAGAAGCGCTTTTGATTTCACTACAATCCTCTTCAGCTTCTACAGTTTAAATACAAACTTATTCTATAGAACTTAGAACATAGAAGAAAAACGGTAACCATAGTAACAACTTTAAGCATTAATGATAAAATATAATGTAATATACATAATAAAATTCTACAACATTAAATGACAATATAAACTAAAAAACCATCATAAGATAAAATTAAATACATCTAAATATAATGAATTTGGATGGAATTATATTTAGATGTATTTAATTTTATCTTATAATGGTTTTTTAGTTTATATTGTCATTTAATGTTGTAGAGTTTTATTATGTATATTGCATTATATTTTATCATTAATGTATGTTTAAAGTTGTTACTATGGTTACCGGTTTTCTTCTATATTCTAAGTTCTATAGAATAAGTTTGTATTTAAATTGTAGAAGCTGAAGAGGATTGTATTAAAATTGAAAGTCGCTTCTTCTTAGAGTGTTTGTGTGTCATTCTTTGACTGCATGTAACTTCCTGTCTTGGTGCTATTAATCTTCTGTTCCCTCTTATACTTGTTACTTAGCGAATAATAAAGATAAATATGATAATAGTCAGCAAACCATTGGATACATAGTTCCACTATATAATAGAGATTTAGATAATAATGAAGATTATGTGAGTGTAAGGAAATGAAATCAATAGATAGAATGATAAGACAAGCAATTCGTGCTAACAAGATTTTATGAATATACTGAAAAACATTGGGAACTTTCTAAATTAATTAAGACCTCTTCCAATCAAAAACAAAGGTTTATTAAATGAATCAATTATGATATTATAAAGAAGTAAGTAAGTATAAGTAAGTATAAAGAAGTAAGTAAGTATAAGGATAGTTTTCAGCTGGGCTGTTATAAATAAACAGCCCAGCTGAAAACTATCCATAGCATGGAAATAAATAATTGGTAAAAAGCCAATAAGAACCACTAATTCTCTTAAGGTACAAATTGATTACTGTTTGCATTTATTAATATCAAATTAACTAAAAATTCTTAATAAAACCTGATTAATATGTTTTGTAATATATCAGTGCAGCAGAAAAGAAAAATAGCAATAATGCATAGTTTAGATTTTTTTTAACTGAAAATAACCGATAAACTTATCATGCTGTAGCAAATAAATCTTGAGCTAATATTGTAATTTTGTATAGACACTTGTGATATCTATCAAAATACCAAAATAGCAATTTCTTACTTATGTACTGGTAGTTAATTCATTTGAAAAATTTCTGCATAAATTAAAAAAACATCAGTTCAAAAACATAAATTCAATATGTACAAATACAGAAATTTATAAACAAGATGACTAAATAAAATTTATAAGCATAAATATGAAAATTTAAAACAATAAGAGATATTTTCATAAAAATATATATTCTTTTATAAATTTTTTCATGTTTTATAGAACTACAATAACACAAACTAGTAAATAGTGAAACTGAAACTACACAAGTAGGAGAGGCTATTGAATATTAAAATATTAATAGATAATAATATCGTGTTACATAGAAGGAATATGAAATTGAATATTATCTATGCATTATTTTCATATTTAATAAGCAATGAAAATTTTTTGTTGTAAATGGACATCATCACTGAGAAAAATGTAAAAATATTTTTAATATTTTGTTGAAAAATAATAATAATGAATTTTTGTTAATGTAATTTAAAATTTCAATATACAAATTTTGAATATTTCATAACTTTTTATTGTTATAGAAAGAAAATACATAGGAGGAGTTCCAAAAATAAAAACATTATCTTATAATTCAACTTTAATATTATTATTTTAGCTTTAAAAAAATACCTTAATGTTGTTTGTTAAATGAATATTTAACATACTCTACATGAAATGAATCCATTTTTTTAATTTTAAATTCTAGCAAAGTTTTGTTTAATATTAAAAATTATTATTTGGATCAAATTTTATTATTTAAAAATATATAGAAATCTTTCTGAATAAAAATAAAAATATTTAAATTATTGTAAATTTTAAATCAAAATAAAAGATAATATAATCTTACCAGAATCAACAATTGCTTCATAAGTTGCTTCAAGAAGCATTCTTAGTTGTGGATCCATATAATCTGCTTGTTTAGGATGGACACCAAAAAATGTTGAGTCAAATTTTGTTAAATCTTTTAATTTTCCAAGCCTTGCTGGTAATCCATATAAACCTAAAGCATATACATAAAGCATAAACAAACTAATTTTAAACATGATTAATTCTTGATTACTGATTTAAACTTTTGAAATGTACTATATTGTTGTCTTTTCAATCTTTGTTCTGGGATTATATATCTCTTAAGACTGATTGTTGGTTCATAATAATTCACACATGAATCAACTTGTATATAAATACTCACTGTTTTATCTTTCTGTTTCGAATACACTGTCACAATTCAACTACGCAGTAGTTTTACAAAAGTCATCCTACATCGACGAGTAACTACGCACGTGTCCAACCATTCCAACAAACAATTCGAAAAATGAAGGGTTGGTCCCCCCTTATGTCCACCAGAGGAGCTGTAACTGGGCAAGAGGCCACTAGCCTAAACATAGCTCAAAATTTTACAACACTCCCACCTTTGATTTGACGTGCCAAATCAAACCCGGTTGACCAATGTGTCTATAACTCTATAAATCCAATCATTTTGGGAATCTAACATTCCTTCTGCATCGGGACCATTGTTCCGTTTCCCTTATTATCTCTGCCTCTTCTGCTGATGTCACTTCCAACGGATAGAGCACAGATTAGAATATACAGATGGTCATCTCAATGAAAATCACGTGCAGTGAGACAAATATGAACTACCAATTCCAATCAATACGAATAACAATTCTGATTAGATGAATATTAAACCGACCATTTTAATTCTTGTTAGTGAGATTGAAAGCACATACTGAGAATCCTGTTTAAGTTAAATACTATACTGTAATATAGCTTATAATATAAAGTTAAATAATAATACGATAGATTTCAGGGAAAAAAGCAGAAGAATATAAAAATGAATTAACATAGAAGAATACAGAAAACTACGTAACAAAATCAACAGAGAAACAAGAAAAGTGAGAAAGGAATAGATTGAAAAGAAATGTAAGGAAATTGATGAAAATTTAATAAGTGGTAACACTGAAAAAGTATACAAAGAAATTAGATAACAGTTTAGAAAGAAGAAAAAACATTCTGAGAAGCAAAAATAGAAAAATATTAATTGAGAAAGATAAACTATACAAAGACAGAAAAGCTATACAAAGATCAATGAATAACACAGCTCTTGAAAAAGAAAATCAAATTGAACAAGATAAACTTGGATCACTTATTCTCATGTGAAAATTTCAAAAAGGCTCTCAAAAAATTAAAACCAAAGAAAGCTATTGAAGTTGATCTAATACCCAAAGAGATTCTTCAAACACTGGGTGACAGTGCAAAAACAACTGTTTATAAACTATTAATGAAATGCACATTATGTGCCTTTCATTAATTATCTCAAATTGGGAAAATCTCCATCCCTAACTGGTAAAATCCCTATCCCTATCTGGTGAAATCCCCAAAGAGTATTAATTCTTATAAACAATACTAATTCCCATTCCCAAGAAAAGCACTGCACAAAATTGTGAGGGCCACAGAACCCTGAATCTCTTGACACATGCTTCAAAAATCCTTACAAGAATAATCTATCACCAGATAGAAAGAAAAGTGGAGAAAAATCTGTCAGATTTGATTTTAGGAAGAATCAAGGTACCTATGGGGCAATTCTAAGATTTCGCTTGATTATTGATAAAATCCTTGGAGTTAATAAACCA
>WUQG02437801.1:0-13831 GCA_011317285.2 Androctonus mauritanicus
ACCTCTTCGCTAGGTCATAAACCTGCGTCTTCTTGTATCCGAACCACTTAATTATTTTCCGTGGTGACTTTCCGGCATGAAGGGACTCGAGTATAGCTACTCTCCGATCGTGCTCTGCACGTGCTGATGACGTGGCGACCATTTTGTGAATGCCTAGTCTCTACCAAGGTCACTACCTTGTCATGTGCAAGTATAGCCAAATTATCGCCCAACCGGAAATAGCGCAAATTCCTGCATTAATTTTTTCCAGATTTACCTGCACAACCCTGTATATAATGTCCTAGTAATAAATATTAGTAGTGAGAAATCCAGAAAATTTGGATATTTGTGAGTTATGATCACTCCAACTCATGAAGGCAAGATTTGAATCCAAACCCTGTTGTAAGTCACAGACTACCTGTATAATAAAAAGTAATAATTATTATTATTATATTAAAGTTTATTATTATTTTAATTTAGCATGTCCTGAAGATAAATATGGAGCTAATTGCTCAGAAACTTGTAAATGTGTGATGCAGAATTCACACGAGTAAGCTATTTATGCAATTTTTCATATTTGTTCTTGGTTATTTTCTTAAATTATGTATTTAAATTATTTTATAGGTGCCATCCTTTTACTGGAAAATGTAAATGTAAGGCTGGATGGACTGGAGAATTTTGTGAAAACATGTGTCCTCCTCCGACTTATGGAAATGATTGTTCAGAAATTTGTGACTGCCAGAATAATGCCTTATGTGATCATATAACTGGAGATTGTAATTGTCAACCAGGTTATATTGGACCAAAGTATGTAAGAATTATAACAAAATACTTTCTTTATTATCTGTTTGACCTGAAAGCAGACTTTTTTTTCAAATTTTAGGTGTTCTGAATCTTGTCCTGAAGGAACATATGGTTACTATTGTAATAATACTTGTTTGTGTGAAAATAGCTATAGTTGCTCTCATAGTACTGGTTATTGCTTCTGCAAACCAGGTGATGATTTTATAATTTTCAACTTTAATTTATTTAAATTCTTTACATTTTAGTTTTAAATTTTGATGGATTCTTTAAATGCAAAACACCAAAACATAAAAAAACTTAAAAAATCCATCAATTTATAAAACATTATATATTTAAAAATCTAGTATTTTGATTTTTTTTAATTTATATGATATAAATATTTTATATTTAAAGGTTGGAATGGTTCTAGATGTAATATACCTTGCTCTGAAGGTTACTTTGGCGAAAACTGTAAACAAATATGCAATTGTAAAAATGATGCTATATGTGATCCTGTAACTGGAAATTGCATATGTTCACCTGGTTATGTTGGCAACTATTGTGAAAGACCGTGTGAAGTATTTCATGAACTTACATTTACTTATGAATATTTTTAAATTATTAAAATATTTTAAGTGATATAATTAATTTATTTGTTTCTAGTTTGGTTATTTTGGCATTAATTGCACTCAGAAGTGTGAGTGTGATTTTGTCAAAAGTTCAAGTTGTGATCATATAAGTGGAAATTGTGTTTGTTTATCTGGATGGAAAGGTAAAATTTTTTCGTTGTTTTGCGAAGATTAATAAATTACATGGAACACAATAAAATATTTTCTTAAATTAAAGGAGTCAAATGAGTCAAATGTGAAAGCGAATGTGAACCTGGAAAATGGGGATCTCTATGTGAAAATACATGTTATTGTAAAAATAATGGTTCGTGTTCACCAACAACAGGCACTTGTTATTGTGCTGCAGGATGGAAAGGGATAGATTGCAGTGAAAGTAAGTTTTCTATTTTAAAAATTGTGATATATATAGACTAGACATACCTTGCTTTAAGGTGCTTTGCTTTAGATCATTTTGCTAATATGATGCTTTTCAATTATATTCATGTTTATTATTTTCGGAACTTTTCTTACTCTTAAGAGATTTTTGACATTGTAGTATTTTTTATTTATTATTTTTACTTTTGAACCTTTTTTTAAGCCTAGTGCTATTACACACTTAATAAATAAAAATTAATTGTGTTTTTAAGTTTTTATACATACTAACAGGCAAAAACAAATTCAGAACCAAATCAAGCACAATAAGCAAGCATCACTTTTACTTCGTAATAAGCATCACTTTTACTTCGTAAAAGTGATGCTTGCTTATTGTGCTTGATTTGGTTCTGAATTTGAGATAAAAGTAAGCAGATTGAAGAAATTTCTATAGGTAAAAACAGATTGTAGTTTGTTTTAAGGTGATATTTGTATTTTGGTGTGGTCTTGTACTTAGCCTACCATATTAGTGAGATATGCCTGTTAAAGTATATTGTAAATGTTAAAGTTCAAAATCAGTATTATTAATGAACATAGTACATTCCTTTAATAATTCAAATGTTTTAGGTTCATTGAATTAATTTTAGAATTCTTCTTTTAAATTATATCATTGATAGACAAACTTCAAGAAAAACGATTGATTAAAGTGAATGAAATGTTAAATGAAACAAATTTTTACAATTCTTATTAAATAATAAAATTTTTAGGATGTCAAGATGGCTATTATGGACCACATTGTTCAGAAAAATGTCCTCAGTATCCTTATAGTAATGGAAGTTGTGATCCAGTTACTGGAAAATTATTTTGTTTACCTGGTTATATTGGTTGGAACTGTAATGATAGTATGTATCAGAAATTTCCATTCTAACTTTATGGTAGATAATAAATATTTCACAAAGACATTTCATTTTTCTAGGATGTCCAATTGATAAATGGGGACAAAATTGTATGAATGAATGTGACTGTAAAAATGAAGCTGAATGTGATCATATATCAGGATTTTGTACATGTCAGCCAGGCTGGATTAATGATGATTGTTCCATTCGTAAGTATAAAATTTATATGTTAATTGCAGATTCGATTCACAGGAAATCTAACAAAATTTTATTTAAATATAATTCTGAAAATTTTTCGATTTAAATATTCATTAATTTAGATAAATTAATTCAAATATATTTATTTATCATATTTACAGCTTGTCCAAATGGAACTTATGGATTGCAATGTCAATACAAATGTTCTTGTAACAATAATGGATCTTGTCGTCATTTTGATGGAATGTGTCATTGTCCTCCAGGATGGATGGGTGCAAAATGTAACGATGGTAATTGAATTATATTATTATAAAATTTGATATTTTTATTAGCGATTTTGATGATGATATGAACTTGCCAAGGAAAAATTACAATAGCCCATTAATTAATAATTATATATATAGGTAGTCTTTGACTTAGGACCACTCATAATTAAGACTGATACAATCAGTAAATTTTGTGATCTGGTCAATAAAATTCATATGTATATGAGTCCATACACAATGGTTTAATATATCAAAATTATGCTTTTTCTATCTGGTTCCTGTTTAGTTTTGTATTTGTTAAGCTAACTAAGTTAATATATAGTGTGACAATAAATATTGTCAGTGAACAATTCATAAATTTAGGACATTTCTAAATGTATGACTGCTTCAAATTATGATCTCGGGATTTGAACTGAAACCATTCTAAGTTAAGAACTACCTATACATATATATGCAAATTTTCTTTTTCACATATTTGATAATTTGGTTTTACTAATATATTAGTAAAAATCAAACCTCAATTACTAAAGTACTTTTGTGATAGATAATAATTGTTTTTGATTACTAAATAAAATTTTCTTCTACATAGCTATATACTCCAAGAGATTCAAATTAATGTAAATTTGATTTAGGCAAGAAATGTTAGCATGCAAAATGTTTTCGAAATCACCAATCATATAAAAATACAGTGAAATATTATATTTTTACATAACTGATCAACCAATGATTATGACCTACTCTAATGATATAACATTATTTTTAATGACACTAATTATTATATATCGTAATAATTATTGTGATATGCTGTAAGTTTTACATATTGTGACAATTATTACAATTATTTCAATTGCATTATAGATAAGATATAGACACAATGTGTAAAATTTTTTATTTTTCCGTAATATTTGTATGATAATTCATAAAAGTAAATTTAGCTTAGTAATGTTGACAGGAATTTAAATCTAATGAAATGTCTTTGTATTCTCTTGCATTGTTGCTATCAAAATATTAATACTTTTGTATCTTGTTTTATAAAATACAATGAAAATATCAATAATTTATTATTTTGTTTTTAGATTTGTTTATTTTATTTTAAATGAATTTAAAATAAAATAAACAAAGACATCTATGCAGAACAAGATTTTATTTTCCTTTGTTTTTTTGTCTTTATCATTCCTTATTCTGTTTTATTTTATTATTTATTTTGTCTGTAGTAGCACTCAATCAGAATTAAGAAAGTTATGAATGTTTCTGATTGGCAGCCAGATGGCTGAGTGGTGACATTGTCGGTGTGCCATGCAGGAGGACCCAGGTTCGCGTCCCGGGGGTCTGGTAACTCCTGAAAAGTTTTTTCAGGGTGCTGGGCCTGGCCCAGCGATCCCCGTCCTTCACCATCTGCCCCCTCCACGGTTGTAGGTGCACCCTGTGGTTGGAACTGGCCCCGCCTCTTAGTAATCTCCCTGATTGGAAAGGGGCATAAAAAAAAATAATAAAAAAGAATGTTTCTGATTTTTCCTTGATGCATTTTTTAAACTTTGAAATGTGAGTTTTTAAATTCTCAAAATTTAAAAATTCATATTTCATTATTTATGCATTCTCTATGACATTCATATTATTTGTAAATTTTTATGATTATTGCCGATTTATACATTATTTCGAGTCAGTGAATCCTATACTTTTAATCAAAATTGATTATTTTTTGATAATTGACAAATAATATTTTTAATTATATATGTAAAATTTCATATATGCTCAATCCAAATTTACTTCAGTTTGTAAAATGTTCAAACATTTGGTATCATGAATAAAGATTTTGAGGCCGTTTTTACCTTTTTTGTTTTTTAATTCAACTGAAGAAGACTTACTATTACATATTACCTTTTTAATAAACAAAATAAAAACTGTGATTTTTTAATGCATTCCTACATACAACAATGTCAGAGGAAAATATTAAACCTTCTCTTTTTAATGAAGTTTCACGGGAGTATAGAAAATTTTGTACTGTTACCTTGATTTCATTGCTTTAGGCCATTTTTCATACAGATATTGACAAAGATTTCCAACTCTAATCTCTTTACTTTCATTAACTTTCTATCTTTAGTTCCATTAAGTCATTATAATTTATACAATATATATATATATAAGCATATATAACACGATACTTATTCTCTAAAATGACTTATCAATAAATTGCTGTAATTAAAATCGTTATATTTTGGGAATGAACTTAAGCTGGATTATTAATCAACTGAAACTTTATAATCCAAACTTCAAGGGGATTTACTCTAAATGAACTTAATTACTTTGCCAAATTATATCCCATGATATTCAAGGGATATAATTTGGCAAAGTAATTAGGTTCATTAATCAAACTGATTAGGCTATCCTCATTCTCTTCCAATGCAATTAGGATAAACAAAATCCGTTTATTTTCATTAAAGTTTTATAATTTTCATCATTAAACAAATTAATTTATAAACAAGTATTTTCAGTTCAAATGTCTTTTCAGATATAATGACTTTATTAGTAATTATTTTAAATAAAAAATTCAATTATTCTAAAATTAGAAAAAAAAAAAATTGCATAAACAGTTTAATCATTAAAATTTGGTTAATTTCAGTTTGTCCTGATGGATTTTACGGAGAAAATTGTGTTAGTCAATGTGCTTGTGGAAACGGAAGTTATGTTTGCAATCCTATTATTGGATGTATTTGCAAGAGAGGTTACTCAGGAGAAAACTGTGATATTAGTGAGTGAATGAAAATAAATTATAAATAATTTTTGATTAAATTTAAAATTTTTTAAAATTCTGAACAGGTAATTTCGTATCTGAGCACTATAAACAGGAACAAACTTCCAATATTCATGTTGGTTTTGTTATTGGAATATGTTTCACTTTATTATTGTTAATCGTAATAATTCTGATCATTCTCTATTATAAGAGGAAAGTTAAGAAACTGAAGAAAGATCTATCATTTGCAACGTAAGTTCAAACTTTATATAGATTATTGATGATATTTTTTAATATACTGATATTAAAGATTCATTTTAAATGAAACATTTTTTTAGATATACAGCTAATGGTACAGTTGATAGTAAGTATTGTAATTTAAATAATTATAGCATTATTAATATAATATATTAATTTAATATGTATAAACAGATAATTTTGACAATCCATTGTACGGAAATGCAGACTACAACGTGCCAAATAACATTATCGACACTGTAGAAAATAAACCTACCGAAAGAAAACCTAGCAATATTGAAAGAGCAAAATGTTATGAGGAGAGACGTGAATCAACTACCAGTAAGTGTCATTTGGAATGTAGAATTATTTAATTCTTTTGTATAATTAAAATGCAATTATAAGTCTTAATACAAATTATGAAGGTAAAATATCAGAGAGAAACCATTTTAAATGATAAAATAGTACAATTAAAAGAAAATTTATTTTTAATTTTACTGTTTTTATATTTAAAATTATGAAAGATTTGCTTATTAAATATAAAAATATCTTCAAATATAATTTTTCTAATTTTGCAATTTTTTTAAAGGCAATAAAAGTAAATGACTGCATTTAAAAGTTCAAAAATCAAATAAATAAACAGCATTATTTATGCAGCTAAATTTAAAAAACTTTTTAATCCTGAAACGTTTTCAGCTGCATATACAGCCCTCTTCAGCAGTATAAGTCAATACAGTACTAAGAGAAAACATTTTTAAAAAGAATTTCATTTACATCAAAACAATACTATATTCTGTAAGATTCATAATAATTATTAACATAGTATATTTGGGAATTATTTCATATGCAAAATATAAAATACCACTAAATTAATATTATATTTAAAAAATATCTGTCAAAAAGTAACATATTCCGATGGTAGTAGCATCCGATTACAAAAAAATATTCCTAAAAAATATAAATTATTGTTCATTATTTGTGATACAAGACCATAGTTTTAGAAAGTCTTCAGACTATATATTATTAATAATATTCCTATGGCAATCCTCTCTTCAAAATTTCAAAATTAATTTAAAAAGAGTTTTAAAACATTTTCGATGTAAAAATTATATACAAAAACTTGAATTTTATGGAAGTATGATTTACATAAGTCAAATAAATTCTTGTTGCATTAAGAAATGTCTTAGGCTAGAATTAATAATTTTTTTTTTTTTGACTCTTGAGGAAGTATATATGAAAGAATATATCCTTCCTCTAGAGCAGTGGTCTCCAAACTTTTTTGACTGTGTACCCTTATGACGAAAATAATCATAAACTGTACCCCCTAATTATATCTAATATATATAAAAAATTTTAAATTTAGCTGTTTTTTTTATTTTTTACCCTTCGTTTTTATGAAATTTTAAAACAAAAAACCTCAAAAAATGACAATAAAATTATTTATAAATGCAATAATTGTGATAATTATGCCGTAATCGATTTTCTAAGTACCACAAAGGCCTATAATGCAAACATGGTTGAGATCTAAGTCTATTTTATTTTCGAGATTTTATTATTTTTGGTGCTTTTTTATTTTTTTAACCCCTACACTATTTTTGAAAGATACGAAAAACATTACAATATTCGAAAATCGTAAGTATATTATAAATATGAGCAATAAAAACGCCAAAAAATGACACAAGAAATGTGGCGTACCCCCTAGAATTTTCTACGTACCCCAGGTTGGAGACCACTGCTTTAGTATAGGGATGGCAAATCTTTTTAGGAATGAATACCAAAATTAGCAAAATTTTGTAAAACTATCCTTCCAGTGCTAATCTGAATATTAAACACTATATCAATAACAAGTTTCGCTACTCTTGTACTGGTAGATCTCAATAATAATTGTGAATTATGAATACAAATATTTGAAAGTGATGTATAAAAGTGAATGTAGTAAACTCTGTTAATCGGCTACTATAGAACCGGGCTTCAGGTCGGATAAACGAATGGCCGGTTAATCCAAAAAACACATGCAAAATAATATTTATAGGTTGTAAATTAAATAAATAAAAACATATTTAATGCTATATATATGTATTATATATATAGCATTATATATAATGTTATGTAAATAAAATGTATTTAATTTATAACAAATTTTAGTTAAGTAACATTTACTTGGATAAAAAGTCCGTAATTTTCATTTGTCATTATAATTTAAATTCGTTTTTTAAAACAAAAACATGAAATTATACCAAATTTTGATAGAATATTTATCAGTAGAGATGAATTATCTTGCTATTGAATATATCTTAGCGTAATTTCAAGCGCTTTCTTTCTTTTTGAATGGTTATTAATGATATTTTATTTCTGCTCATTGCTCGACGAAAATGTGATCGGATAAAGTGAGACTGGAAGGGAGTGTACAATGTTTATTTAAAATAAGAAAAGAAATAACAAATTATAAATTTAAAAAACTGATAAATACCACAAACAGTATAAAATCAAAAATAAAAAAATAATATAACATTTTTATTAATTAACTTCTGTAATATTTTTTCTTACATGTTTTGGCTGCATACTTTTTAATCACCTTTTCATATGACAACGATTTTGTACTTTTTGTATATCTTATTTTTGCAAATTTTACAAAATACGACGATGGGAACGCATTGCTAGGCATTTCCAAAGCTTTAAAACGGCTGTGAAGCTTAAGTTTCATTAGATTAACGATAAATCCGTCACTGCAGATCGGATAATATTGACATTTTATACTCACGATATTGCGTCAAAATATGGGGGCATCTTTTGTTCTTTTTCACTCCAAAATGGAATAAAAGAATATAAATTAGATTTGTTCTTCTGTTCGTCCGATTTACACTTATTTGTCAGCACAATGGTGCACTTATTTATTATTTGATTTGGATAAAACTCATATATGTTATTAGAAACATATTTGAGAACTAAAACTTATTGGAAATGATCAATATCGCTTCAATATTATAAATTCAGTATGAATAAAGATATTCCACCGATTTTTGGACAATATCTCGGATAAATATTAGAGAGTTTGCGGTAAACCCCTTTTCCATACAGTATACTATCGGATACAGTACAGTATACTGTACCGAAATTTATATGGGAAAGTGATTGCGGTAAAGTTACGATTTAAGTTATACTGTATGTTATGCAGAGGGCGCTGCAGAATGTAAACAATGCGTTATTGATAGAAAATGGGGGATATATTTCTTGCATTAAGCGCTACTAAGAAAGTCAATTATCTAAGCAAATTGTAATTAATAGAATAATTGAACATGATTTGAAAGAAAAACGTCTGTTATAAAGAAACAGACTAAAAGAATTAACTTCGATCTAACGCGTATGTCACGTGATTACAAAGACAGGCTATGATTGGTAATTTCATTTCGGAGCTACAATAATCTTTATATGGATCGGAACTCCGATCCAATACAAGGGCAAAACATACTGTATAATCTGTATCGGGAAGTGAAAAATGCTCACCACAAACTCTCTATTATCCAATCTGAGCGAAATATATACACAATATTGGAATCCTATACGAGAATAATCTTATCGATTGTTCTCCTGTAGAGTTTCAATAGCATATAGAAATATATATATTTCAACAAAAAGATGTAAAAAAATTAAATACTGTAATGGAAGTCATAGTATTAACCATGGATAAATCTAATTCATATATTCTTTTATTCCATTTTTAAATTATCCGAGATTAAAAGCATCTTAAAAACATTAGTATTTTACAATTTGAATCTTGAAATTTCTTTTTCCAAATTATCAAATCATGTATATATATACACTATGAAATGATTAATGTTGTCTATGAGTTCTTCCAGAGGTTTTTTTTTAATTTTCCCATGAGATAGAAAGCTGACATACAAAATAACTGAAAGAGCAACTATACAAATATTAAAATCAGAAATATAAAAAAATTAACTCTCAAACAAAAAAAAAAAAAAAAAAAGAGAGAGAGAGAGAGAGAGAATTGAAGGTTAATATTAGTATTTTCAAAAAATATTTTAAGGAATTTTGAATATCATCACTTAATTTATGTGACTTTTTAAAAAAACATTGAGAGATTTATATTGCCCCTAAAACGAAATTTTTAAGGGAAAAAATATCTGCTTGTCGTAAACAGGATTAAGCTAGTTAATAAATAAACAGCGTTAGAGAAGTTTACTGTAAGAAGGCTTTTCTTGATATTTGAAATTTTTGACTTGTGAAGTATAAAGCTATTTCCATTCAACTTAGAACTGTTGAAAATTAATATTCAACTTTTTAAGAATTTTAATTTGAATTCTGTTTAGAAATACTCGTTCTAAAATTATGTGAAATTGCAGCTTAAATTTATAATATAAATAATAAACACACAGTATATGGTGTTCATATTAAAATTATGGAAATTCATTTAAAAAAATATATAATACGTATATAAAAATTGTAAGATTTCCATATATTGATATTCAAAGTACAGTACAGCATAAAAATTCTGCATTAATTTTTGATAATGTTGAAATCTGAAAAATACGATGTTATCAGTCATGTTAGGAATAAAATTAATTTTTATAATAGATGCTTCAATTGACTATTTATTTCGATTGAATAATAATTTTATAAAAACGAGTATCTTTTAAATTTGAATTATAATCTTGTGCTACAAAAAATAAAATTACACAAAAATATAATTATATAAATTAATATAAAAATGTTTTATCGTATTTTAGGTATGCATCAAAGAAGATTTTCTTATGAAACAAACCAGCTCTTTTCAAGTAAATTTTATTATTTATTTATTTTCTATTTTTTAATATATACTGTATTCTTATTTGATTTAGCCATTTTAGTCTTTTATTCATTTATTTATTTTATAGAGATGGAAAAAACGTTACTTCCGCTTAAAGCCTAGGAAACTATACTATGCAAAAGATAGAAAGGTGAGATCTTTCATCGTTTTAATTTATGTCAATATTTGTTTAGTCGTTGTAAACGAAGTCATTTATCATTAGCGTAGCTATATAAGCTAATCTATAATAACATCCCGGTGGGAAAAGATCGTTTAATCGATTTATCGTGTTTCGTTCACGAATTTCTGTTTAGTTAATCGTTTATTGTTGAATACTATATATATATTCATCATTGAGTAATATAAAATAAATATAAATTGATTTAATTTTGAGAAATAATAGATAATTTAGTTAGTACTTTTATAAACTAACAATACATATTTTAATTTCTATTTAGATCTATTAATGCCTATAAATGCACATTAATGAACATGAAATAATGAAATATTGAAATTAGCTGAATGAAAATTAATTTTTAATTTGTTTACGTTATATCTCTAAAAAAATCATTCAAATTCCCATAGTATTATCATCATCAAAATCATATTCATAATTTATTAAGGAAGCAAAATATTATTAAATACCAAATTTGATAAATATTAAGAGATGAAACTTTGCATATTTAAAATGAAATCATGTAAAAAATAAATTTTTAAAAACAGATAATTTTAAACTGATTAAATAAAAATCAAAATATTCAACGAAGAAATAGATATTAATGTTCTGTAAGGTTTTAATTTTTTTAGTCATTTTATTTATCTTATATATCATCTGTATATATAAAAACTAACTCAAGTTTTAATAATAATATATGGCACTATATTTGTTTTTATAACAAAGTTTAATAATGTTTTAAAGTCAGATTTTTTTTTTAAGAAAGTGAGATTTATAAGATCATTTTGTTAGTATCTGTCCTCTAATAATCATTTTTGAATTAATTAGTAGATTTTTATCAAATTGGGTAAGGATATTCTAATTAACTTTATATTTTCAAAATACTTAAAAGTAGTGGATGTGTAAAATTTGGAAGTTCTCTCTAATAATTTCTGAATTATTTGATTATTATAAAATTCAATAAAAAGCTATTCCCTTGAAATTAGCTTTGGAATAAGCCTTTACCTTCAATCTTTAAAAATGGCATATATTCAGACTTCTGTAATAACTTTAATAACCATATATTTGATAGATTTTTATGAAATTCAGTAAAAAATCATGCCATTAAAATAACTTACGATATACCAATTTATAATAATCCCATACCTTTAATCATTTCATTAAAGTGACATGTTTGGAATATAAGCAAATATAAATTCGGAATGTAAATTGGCTTTGAAAATTTAAGAAAGTGATTCTAAACTATGTATTTTTAAAATGAAATTCCTATAATTAATGTTATAAATATTTTTACAATTATAGTAACTAGTGAAAGTGCCTAACATTATCAGATATTTCTAACACTTATCCCAGTTTGAAGATAACAATATTGGAAATTTTAGAGAAATTTGATTTAATCCACATTTTCATCAATATTGTGAGTCAGAATTTATATATTTTTTCACCAACTTTATTATCATGTGTACAATACAATAGAATCTTGATATTTTGAATGAATAGGATTGGAGATCATTTTAAATTACTGAAAAACTTGAACTGTAAAGAATTTATTTCCAAAAAAATGATTTGAAATGGATGATTTTATTAATAGCAAAATAATGCATGTGTGGTATTACAATAAATATACAATATGAACAATTCAAAAGAATTAAAGCAATTTTATTACTGTTAAAAATTATTAAGAAATAAAAACTATATTTTATTTAGCATGTATTTTAATTTTGTTCTAAACAATATTGATAATGACTATTGTCCCTGAAGCACCATTAAAACAATAAAAACAGTATTGCTATTATTAATATGATAAATATAGCTACCATTGTCTATCATTGAGTTACTTCATGCAGAAAATAACTTTATTAAGTAAATATAAATGCTTGAAAACCTTACATCTATATACTTCAAATAAATTCAATTCTGTAATCAGTGAAGAAAAAATTTTGATTATAATGTGCTAGAATAAACACATTATAATCAAAATCCTTTTGTTATAAATATTGCAAGAGATTCAAAATCCTTTTGTTATAAATATTGCAAGAGATTAATGTTTCAGTAGTTCAAGTCCCATTTTGATGAGACAGAATCTTGTCGAATAGACTTGAACTGTTGAAACTCTGCAATATTTATAAATTATCTCAATTGATAAATACAATAGGTAAATCATTTAGATGGTTGAAAGTTTCTGGAATCATGCATCATTTTTTAAAATTTAAAACACAACTTGAAAATTTGCAAATAAAACTTTACATATACATTTGAAATACTATATATTGAATGTTGTTTGTTTTTGTGAATGCAGAGCTGTTGTGATAATGAAAGCATATTATAAGTGACTATGTATCCATATGTAACATATCTACATACAGTGGCATAGATTTAAATTTTGTTACAGATTAAGAGATGTCAATATCCAAAATACTTATATTAAAAAATTTCACAAAAAAGAATATTCATTTTGAAATTAATAATTCTTTACATTTATGATAATTTTTGCATTGTTAAATATTTATATAAAATAACAGATACTTGCTCTTCAAATAATCATTAATATCAAGATGTTTGTTCATTTTTGTATAACGTTTCATGAAAAGCTACATAAATATTTGGATATTGATAATTCTTATCCCTGTGACAAAAACTAAAAGTTGGCACCCAGGGCCGTTGCGTAGGTTGAAAGCGCCCGGGGTGAGAATTCCCAGGTGCCTCCAGTGTGTTATGAAAAACAACCAGAGTTTATTCTGTACTAGATTTAAATATGGAATGTAAGATCATAATGTAAGAT
>WUQG02437812.1:0-13831 GCA_011317285.2 Androctonus mauritanicus
AAGCTTAGTTGTGTTTCATCCATTATTTCAAATCAGTTACACCTCAAAAGAATAAAATTTTAATGAGTTACAGGCTGTGAACATGTGTATACATGTTTTTTGGGACGCCCTGTATATATATGTAGGCCTATATATACAGGGTGGCCCAAAAATCACTAGACCATATAAAAATAGAATAATTCTTTTATGTATTAAAAATTCTCATTTATTCTTTTATAAACAATAAATATACTTCTTGGAAATTATTTTTAATTAGTTTTGTAGATTATGTCCTTCAAATGGCCACCATTTTGTTCTTGATAGTGGCGAGCTCTTTCTAAAATGTGCTCCATCACCTCTCGTAATGTTTCTAAGATAAAATTGGATTATTTTTACTCGTTGCTCTGCCGTGAATTCCTCCATAACTATTTTCCAAGGATTACATAAAAATAATTTGAAAAAAAAATTGAAAAAATTAATAGCAAAAAAGTTATTCTATTTTAAAATGCTCTAGTGACTTTTGGGCCATACTGTATATATTTAAATCTTTCGAAAATATTTAACTCAAACAATCTCTTAGATTTTGGAATTTAAACAAAGATAATTTTCATTATAATCTTTAGGATATTTAAATTATTTATTTATTTTCAAAAATATGTAATATAAAATATTCTATCTAAATTTATAAGTTGTAAATTATGAAAATAAATAATAAAAATTACAAAGAAATATATCTTATTTTTTTAAAAATTATAATTTATATGTTTTTTTCAGAATTCGTGTTGATTATTTTTTATAAAGGAAGTCTAGTAAATTTCTATAAATGAATTTTATTTTAAATAACAATAAAAAGGACACAGTACGACGAACCACGTTGTAACAGGAATAGACAAACAAGAAATCATAAAAAGGTCCTGAATAGTGGTACGCTGTTGTCTGCTCACATATAAATAATTTGATTAATAAAAATGCTAGGAAACATTATCAGAATAAATGAAGTTTTATATGAAATTACAATGGTACCTCGACTTACGAACTTAATTCGTTCCTGGCCACGGTTCGTAATTCGAAAAGTTTGTATCTTGAAATCCAATTTTCTATTTTATCTTATGAGAAATCAATTAATCCGTTCCCAGATTTAGAAATTTTGAAAACAATTAAAAGACATATGCGTTTGTGTATAATTATTATTTTTGTTTTTGAAATCTCCGGTTTTACATGCTTTGTATAAAAATCATCTTTCATTAAATAAATAAAAAAAAATCAATTTTCTTATGACTGGTTTTGTAGTTGGGTTTTCGATTTGTTGTCATCAGTTGCTTCTTTTTGTCTTTCAGGCTTTAATTCGCGTCGCCAGTTAAAAATTAGTTAACAAAGAATTCGATATAATTAGTAATTATTATGTAGATCTTTAATATTATCAAGAATAAGCGGTCTTGATCACATTAACAGTTATACCTACGCATATTTCAAATAATAATTGAGATATTTTTATACGAAATTTACGGAAAATATTTTACAAATATAATATTAAAAAGCATCACGGTTCGTATCTAGAGGCCAAAATGGGTTATGAAAAAAGTTCGTACGTTGTATGGTTCGTAAATCGAGGTACCACTGCATTTAATAGTTTAAAATCAATTCAAAATTTAATGAATCTATATATATATATAAAATAAATATTTTAAATTAACAAAAGTAGATTTGAAATAGCGAAGCGAATAATCTCTGACCATAATTTTATATTTTACGTAAATATTTTAATAAATTTCCAAAATTAGCTTATAACTAGATCATACATATAATATTCAGCTATTATAGTTTAAAGTAAAGAGGCTTTTTCTTTACTTGTAGATGTCATGAAAATCATTGCAATATATTTAATTCTTTACAGAAAATCTCATAATAGTGTGTAATAAATCATTATAAATAATTATAAAATGAATAAATAAATGTAATATAATAATGTCTTCAATCATAATTTAAATATATTTGAAATTTAATTATTTTTTTTATTATTAATATCGTATAAATTTATTCCTTTAAATAATATCGATATATTCATATAGATATCCATATGAAACTTTTATAACTGCATAGAGTGAATAGAGAATCAGACAGTGTATTCAAATAAATTTGCGTTTTTGGAAAGAATAAATTCTATAGTTATCATTAGAGTCCCTTCGGTATTAATTATTCCTTTATTCAGAGAATATCGAGACAAAAGTTTAGTTCGCATCATGATTTTTGGACCCAAGACCACAAATTGTAGCAACTGATCCTTTCATAGAAATAGAAGATAGTTTTTATCGGGTTATTAACACGTTCTTTGTTTTTTATCCTACTGTTTCATGAAGAGTCATGTTTGTGGGATTCGCCTATATAGGATACCAGCTCGGCGTGATCAGAATCCGAAGAAAGCGTTAAGCAAAATAAATAACAATTACTTGATATCGCTGCTTTATTCTTTTATAACATCGAGATTATACCTTTATTATGCACATGATAACGTATATACACATATTTCACCACTTCTTTATCTCTTTGCCTTGCTCTTTATTAGCAGTCTATTTATATTTTAGTGTGACGTGACAAGTATTAGCCAGAAAGAGACTCCTGAGTAGTTTAGGCTCGAGGAAGAAATTCCAACGGGAAATAATCTGCGATGGCTTTGGCTGACAGCACATAATCTCGAGTGGGATAGATAAGCGGGAAATTTCTGGAATGATCTACATTGAAATATTCTAAGTGTAAAAAAAAATTCTCGTTTTGCGCGTTTTCAATTTACGCTATCATTTCTAGGAACCGTCTCCATATAACCATAAATGTATTTAAGAATATGCGTTGAATCAAATGTAATTAATGATTAATCAATTTGTATATTTATTATAATTTGTAAAGATTTTTTTGTATATCTATATCGTAAGTATATTAACGTCTTCATAGATAAAATATTAATTTAAGCGTGTGATAATGTAAGGATTCATTTTCACATAGATTTGTCCAGATTTAGCTCTATTCTCGTTAGTAATTTCTTTCTCTTAGGTTCTTTATCGTTAATTATGCATTTACAGAAAATTGAATAAAATCAAAACTTTCTTATTTAAACTGGCTCTTGTATGCTCTATAAATTATATATTTCATTATTTTATATTCAATAAGATGACAATATGCTATACAGATTCATGGAGTAGTACTACTATATAGGTTCATACAGCACAATAGAGTGTATAGTCCCACTATACACTCTATTAAATCGGTTATTTAAAAGAATAGTTCATAATCAGGTATTGTATAGATTATGTCTATATTAATGTATTATTAATAATATACATTATTAATATTTATGAAGTTCTCATCCAAGTTTAATGCAGAAATAATACTTTATTACAAAAATTATTAAGCAAAATATTAGCATAATAACTTATAAAAGATTTAACGAGAATACTAAAGATGGCTTCATACATAATTTAAATTTTGTTAAGAATGCTTAATACATAGATAGTTTATTTAAAAAAATTATTTCAAAGCATAATAATTACCATCATTCTAATAATGTTTCTTCTATTACTAATAAAATTAGTAACTTATAAGTAAGTTTTATAGTGATATGCATAAATATATCATCAAAAAAACGAAAACTAAACTAAACTAAAATGAAAATCATTAAAGATTATTTTTTACCAATATTTTCGTATGAAAGAATAAATATATAATTTTATTAAAAATTCATAATTTATAATCTCTGCTTAATAAATTTTTAATGACAAATTTTCATTTAATTGTACAATAAAATGAAAATTTATTGTACAATTAATGTTAATAATAATAAGTACATAAAAAAATAAAAATTGAACTCTGCTTTGCCGATTAAATTATATATTATTTAACGAATTTTTTTAAAAATTTCAATTCCATCAATACGATTAATGTCTGAATGTAAAATTTAATAGTTTTAAGGATTAATATTAAAAAAAAATTAAATTATAAATACTTTTGTCGGATTCCAACTGATACTTTTTTCTTGTTGAAGAAACAAAACATTTTATAATCCGATTCCGTTTCAAAGGACTTTTAAATTCAGTTGAAAATCTCAGAAGGAAAACTCAAACCTATTAATGTCAAAATTCAGTAATATTTTTTATTACAATATGAATAGCGATTTTTACTAGATCGACTTTTATAATTAATGTATTATTTTTCGTTTAAAATATATTAACAAAATTTCGAAAGCTTAATATAAATTAATAACAATTTTAATCCAACAGAGTAATTGAAAGAATATGTCACACTGATATAAATACTGTAATGCATTATTTTAATAACAAGACAATTTAAGTGTCTTGCGCCTGTGAATGCTATCAGTCGATATCGGAAGTATATGATAATTGATAGATTTCTCCAATTATCTACTGATTTTTGCTCGAAAATCAGATAAATGCTAGCAAAATAAATTAACAAAATTGTTAAAAGATTTTGTTGTTACTGTATTTTACAATTGATTATTATTCAAGATCAAAATTTGGAATGACGAATGTGGATATATATCAGAGGTGGTCAAGCTTCATGTTTCTATGAGCCATATAGGAGAATCTCACATAGTTGAGAACCGCAATCAGTTTCTTTCTGGATCAATGAGAGCCACATCACTTTTTTCGGGTAATCTTATCAATGGCTTCAAAAATTGTATATTATATATTTCACATGCATTTATTTCGAATATATGCATATTATTATTTACAATAAATGAATAAATTACAAATATAATATTATTTTTAATTAAATAGGTATTTGCTCCATATTAATTATTGATAATCATGATATGGGAGTCACATTGAAAGTATCAAAGAGCCGCATGTGGCTCGCGAGTCAAATTGACCACCGTGGTAATCATCCGTCCACCCTAGGGACTACCGTCGATGACATATACCTTATAATTATCTTGCCATCTTAAATTTTGCCATGGAAATGTTAAAATTCAAATTAACAACAAACACGAAATTTAATGTTTCATATGTTTGTTATTAATTTGAGTTTGACATTTGGATTGATATTGGGGCAAAAACCCCACATGAGCAATGAGATAATGTAGTTCGCGGCATTTTACCTTATTTTTCATTAAATTGTTTCAATGCTCAGTTTTTTTTATTTCAGAAATATGACTCGTAACTTATGCAGGAGAAGATGGCATAATACCATGTGTTTTGTCTTGTTTGTGTTCAGTGGCGTCATTAGGGGATGCAAAGGATGCAGCCCGCACCGGGAGACACCATCGTGGGGAGTGACACCTAATGTTTTCAAATGGATGTTAAAAAATTACATTTTTGCCAATTTTACAACTGTAAACTCAATTTTAAAATTGTCATTTCTTATTTGTTGAGAAACTTGTGGGGAATAATATTATTAGTTAGTCACATGAGTGTAATAATTGATTGAAGTTGTATTACGTAAATTTCTAATGACCAAACATTTTATATAATATTAAGGAAGAAGGAGTGACGCCATAGATTATTGCACCGGTGGCACCAATGCTAGGAATGCCACTGTTTGTGTTTTTTAAACCACTTTCCAACCAATAGCTATTAAAATGTATCTTGCAATCCATACTACCATTCCAAAGATTGAATAAGATTTGCCTCAGATACCAGTACAATTTGCTAATTTTTACATATTCCCTATTATTCCGTTGATTAAATTAAAAGTGCTTTTTTGAGATGAAATCTGCTACCTTTAAGCTGTTGATCCGGCAACTTGTGCAATAGGAGATTTCGTATATCTTTTTTTTGATGTAAATCTCTTTGAATTATTTATTCTTTTGAAAATCATCTCATATTTTTTCCATTTTCTTAATAAAATAATTTATTCTGACGTATGAGTTTTATTTCTAATGTCGCATAAGTTATATCAGACACTGTTGACAAAACAAAAAATGTAGCCATATCCCCTGACTTATTGTACATAATTAATAATAAAAATCTTGTCATAATTTTTAATTTTTAATTAAATATGGAATTAAAATTTTTTACCAACATTTTTTTTTATTATTATTATAAAAACACAGAATAAATTCGTGCACTAAATCAAATATAATTACTTTTTATTAAAATAAAACTAAATGTATTTGAATGATTATAAAAATTTAATTGGATAGAATTAGTTTTATAATTAAAGATTTCCTTTGATGTCGAATTTTTTCTTTTCTTTTTTTATTTTTTAATTTTCATTTCTTGTAAAAAAAAATATATAGAGCATTACTAATTTTTATAAAAAAAAATATATAAAAAATTTATTCGTTCCTTGAATTGTTTCTAATTTTTCTTTGAATTACGAGACTCCTTAATATTGAATTTTTTTTTATTAATATTTAAAGTGATAGCAATTTTCAAAATAGAAAAAAATAAAAATAAAAATTTTCCGGATAATCTAGAAATTAGGTTATCGATCCAAAGTCGCACACAAGTATGTCTAACTTTTTATTAATATTATATTTCGTAAATGAAAAATAAACAAGCGCATCTCTTTAGATATAGAGACTTACCTTTAACGCAATGTATTTTGAATAAAATTTCAATTGTTTTATAAATAAATCCATACAGAATAAATCTATCATGCTTTAAAAGTTGTAAAAATCATCATAGATAATTTTTAAAAAATGAAAATTATTTTCAAAGATCGCTTTTACATCAAAACTTCTGTATCATTCCCCAGTAGTTATTATTATCCACTGTTTTCTCCTACTTACTACTTTCTTACTTTGTCTTGGCATGACAGACTTTTTTCGATTCTTGCCAAGAAGTGCTTTCAGACAAACCTGGAAAATTTTTCCATTCTAAAACTTTCTTTTTCTGTTAAAAGTTACGATTGAAGTCTTGTCAATTTTTTTTTTTTTTATGAGTTCGATAACATTTAAAATAACGTTATATATATAAATCTATTATTAACTATGATAAAATTCATCCAGTGCCAGTAAAATCGTTTTAAAGTTCGGATATTTATTTTATAATATAATAAAATTATCTTTTTATATTAAATATATATAAGAGAAGAAAGTTCACAGATAGATTTATAAACTTTTTATAACAGAATTTTATTTCAAATGGCATTTATTAAAACACAGCGCTGAATTCTAAATATTTTTATTTATAATTCATATTTCTAGTTGTATTTTTTAAATAATTTATCCTGTAAACAGTTTTAAAATTTTATAATAAAAAATTCTCTTAATCCGAATTTATGTCCGAATATGTTTATGATGATCACTTCGTTTACTATCTGTAAGTAATGATCATACAGGAAAGAATATTTGTTGCAGTATTTTTTATTTATTTTTTTTAAGGCGTACTTTATGATGATTCTATACAGATTTTTCGAAGATTTATGAATATTTGACTAACAAAAAAATTGCATAAACAAATATGTTTTCCATCATATCCATGCAATAGCTTTATATCAATGTTTAAAAGGAAAGAAAATCGCTGGAAAGATTCGCAATTACATTTCTGATCGAAAAATATATTTGTAACAGGAAATAACATATATGATTCATTTTTCTTTGTTCTTTTATTATGATTTTGAATTTTTTTTTGAATTATTCTCTTGTAATACAGTCTCCCCTCTTTCATCATTCTTTATAATGTTTTTTTCCCTTGTAAAATTCTGCACAGTTGATCTGATACTTGGCACCACTCGAACAGTTTACAGTATAAAATTTAGAAAACTTATGCAAGATAATGTTTTATTTATCTGTTTTATTTTCTCGATAATATCTTTTTTTATAATTCATTGACATATATATATATATATATAAATATATAGGGTATAAATAAATTGTTTAGTCGAAAAATTTTGTTAGATTTATTTTAAAATGTCAAAACGATCATATCAAAGTAAAATTATTTAATGGGAATTTATTGCAAAATTGGATTATTAATATTACTTTTTGAACTTTAAAATTATCCATTAATATTAATGAATTAGTAATAATTATATCGAAAGGATAGGAACGCAATTAATTATGTGGTTTATCACAATACTCGTTTCCCTCTCTCTCTCCACTAACCAGTAGTAATTAATTAATTATCCGGCGTTTGATTAATTCTAAAGATAATATTTAAACTTTAGAGACGAAAATATGAATTTTCCAAAGTTTAACTTCTGTATTGATCAATGAGAATTAACTCTGTGCAGATAGATAAACGCAGATATATATATATACTGTATATACTTCCGCAATCAGAATGAAGGAAAGTACCCATTTCCATTTGCCCAGACTTTCTGGCATCTAACTTTTCCGGTTATTGATTTTGTTCTCCAGCATCTTTTCGTGTCTTTATTAGTAAATTTCGTGTTCAATGAACCCCGTTTCTCCTGCTAATCTCTGATTGAATAATTCTTTTAATTCGCTATTAAGAAAAATGTAGTTTTTCCCCCTTTCTTCCCTCCTTCTAACCCGTAAAGTTGTTTAAACATTTAGGAAGTTTAAAATTATTTCTTGCTTTAAAAAAAATAATTTTATAATTTTTTTTTCTTTTCAGAGAGTGAGGAGGACAGGTTTTTATAGTTTTGTTTAATATGCAATCATAAATCATTCTTAGCTTATTTTGCAACAATGTTTGGCATATTTTAAAATTGTTTCAATATAAAAATGCAAATATTGATTTAAAAGTTTTAATCATTCATACGACTAGATTTTTGATAAATATTTCCAGTTATAAATATGTATTTTATATATATAATAAATTTCGAATAAATTATTACTTTTTTTACTTTTTTTAAAGCAAATTTACACAAATTTACCAAATTGTATATATTAAAGATTACATTTATATACGTAAACTTTATAGTAGGTCAAAGTTCATAATATGACCTATATATCATCTCTGAAAAGTAACTTTGATTGGTTTGGGTGACAAGTCTCAATATTGATCATGCAGTCTGATACATGATTTATAACTTTAGCAACGAACTATAAGCTAAGTTTTGAAGATTAAATAAGCGAAAATAAACGAAATCGTGTTTTCGTTATGTATTTGTAGAAGAGTTAATCGTTAACAAATATTCAACGATATTTTCCTGTTTTTTATTTGAAGAAAAAAAAAATATGGTAATATTTTCTCGATTCGTAGAACTCATCATTTTAACAATAAACTTAAGTTCTTTCAACAAAAATCTTTTCCCATTTGGCTACGCATTTATTGTTACTTGTACAAAAATAAATGATGATAATAATCCATCATGTCATTTACATAAACAGCATGAAAGAAACTTAAAATATCAGAATATTATTTGAGTCTATTCTCGTTGAGAATCTTTTGAATGGTGTGATCAATGTCATACGTCGACTAAATGAATAAATAAATAAGCGATAAAAATTATAATCAAAATGCGAAATTAATTAATTTTATTATTTATGATATTCATCTAAACAGTCATTTTAAAAATTTCCAATTTTTGCATATAGAATACTGTATATGTATAATTTTACTAAGGAAACCTGTTCAAAATTTACATTTTACGGATTAAAATAGATAATAAAAGTAAATAAAAGTATCATTAATTTAAATATTAATAAGTTGAAAGATAAAATTAATAAATTTGCATGATAACAATTAGCGAATTTGGACTTTTATATCTTTTTAGTATCAATAATGTTGCTTAAATTATACGAGAATGAGATAATTTATACAAATTAAATTTTAACTTTCTTTTCTGCTACTTATTAAATAACAGAAAATTTGATAAGAGTACATATTTAATAGCTGTTAAGAAATTCCTGCAAACATATCCAAGTTGAAGTGTGCAATAGGGCGAAAAATTGCAGCCATTTCATCTGGCATTACCAGTTCCGTTTGTAGAAGTATCATTTCTCTATCTCATGCTGTGATGGAACATGAAGTTCAGAACAATGAATATTTAACATCCAACATTAATTTAACTCTAACAAACTTTTCATTACTCGAAACTCCCAAGAGGTTTCGTTCAACCTGAAACCTTGTTTTCACGGAAAATGAAATATTTAATCATTCCAAAAATTATAAAAGTTCTTTATTGTAAACTGAGAATACTTTAATATAAATATTTTAATGAATGTTTCTATTAAAAAAAAAAAAAAAAATTGAATTCTACAACGGTACATATACACGAAAATATTTGAATATTTTTTTAAATCAGTTTATGATACCAAAAAAAAAATAAAAAATATTAATTTCTTTATAGTAACCAGAGCTCTAACAACATATTTATATTTATTAAGTTTATTTTTATAAATACTCATTAAAGAATATTATCAGATAGCGATAACAACAATAAAAAAAAGAGTTAAAATTACTAGTAAAGAGAAACCTTAAGGAATTTAATTATGTTGAAAAAAAAAAAAAATAAAGATATATTCTAGTGACAATATATTTTATTTTATTTTATTTTTTGTAGATATCTGTAAAAAAAATATTGAATTTGCTTTTCGAAGTGAAAATATAAACATCACGGCTGAAGGAAATTCAAATAATTCGGTGTTCTTATTAATTTAGTAAACATTAGCATATAATTAATTACATGATTGATGTATTGATTCTTAGTTTATATACGTGATTTACTGCTTATTTAAATGGGCTAATTTAATTTTGTAAGTTTGTAAAACTAATTTGTCTATTAGAAGAGAGAGAGAGAGCGCTTTTAAATATTTTATCAAATTTATTTAATTCAAGTATGATTCATGGATATTTTTAATTTAAAAAAAAATAATAAAGAAAGAAAACTAATTTAATGCATTGTTGCAATTTACTTCCTGGCAAAACAGCAACAAGATTAAGTTTCGAACAAAACAAAAACAAAGAAAAGTTTAATTAACTGAAGAGATTGTTTCTATAGAACCTTGCGACTAGAAAGACGAGTAGTGGAAGTTTATCGATGCATAACTGTTATCGATTTTCAGATTATTTAAAATTAACTAAAAGGCTATAAAATTTCGACAGTTATCGCTATAAGTTAATTAGAGTAACGTCACGTTTTAAATTCGTGGCGGGGGAAAAAAATAATAATAATAATCCGAAATAATTAATGAAAGGTTATCTTCGGTTTAGCTAATGTTATCGGAGGATTATCGAATAATTTTTATTACTATTTATGTTAGTAATAAAAATTAAAATACTTTAACCAAATTGATTAAAATTATTCTCGTTTAGTATCGTTTAATAACGTATATTTTAAAATATCTTTTAATAATTTAACTGACTTCAAATTCGATTTTTCAGTTTTGAGAAAGGTAATTTAATATGGCATAAACTAATTTCGAAGTTAATTTTTATTTTTTTTTTGAAGAAATCTCTCAATGGCATGCGAAAATATAATTTTTCACAAAATTTAATTATATTTTACAGTTCCTATATTAGCGGAAATGAAGTTAATTACCACACAGATTATTCTGAAGTTGTCTAATTTAATGAATTCTTTAAAAATTCAGATCAATGTATATATATGTATATAAAGTAAAAAAATATATATATAAATGAAATTTATCAGTTTAAGTCTTATTGCTAAATGCTGTCTTATGTAATAGTTTTAGATCCTTTTGCTTCATTCGCTAATTGCAACAAATATTGATGAGAATTTTCCATAAATTAATTAAACTGACAGCATGTAGAGTAAGTAACAATGTGACAGTGAAGTTCATTATGGATACGGTTATTAGAAAATTCACTTAACTAAGATAAGTATTTTTCTTCGAATTGATAGCAAGAATTTCTCTTTTCTGAATTTTTCAATTTTTTTTTTTTTAACTTTAAAATATTCTGTTTACTCCATTAGTAAAAGCTTTATTCTCACACGTGGCAGGTTTGTTTGCAGCTTAAAATGCAATTTATATCTCTATACGTTAATTTAAATTTTTACCTATTTTTTTTGTTGTTCATGCTAAATAAGCTTAAGTTATCAAGAAATTAGAAGTTATCAGAAGTGACAAGTTAATGCGTGACGTCATTTACGTTGACATTTTGATGTTTGTTACATCAGAGTTAAAGAAAAACCTTCTTTTCCGCTACTGTTAATGTATTTTAAGTGATAGATACAATTAGATCAATTATACCGATGAAAGATAAATAAGAAAACATGTAAAGCTCTTACTAACGAATAATTTTATCAGTTGTTTGATCTGAAAAATTATTATTTTTAACATATCACCAGCGACAGTTTTAGAGAAAGTTTTGATTCAGGAAGTCAATTTAAGATTAATTAAGTAGAACAATCTGTAGAGTTAAAATATAGAAACTTAGTGACGGAAATGACTTTTGAGAGGAAATGAAATTTCCTTCTCTAGCGCATCATCATTATACTTATGAAAAATGCTATTCGGTAGCGATGAATAACATACTTAAAGATATAATAAAAATAAATGTTCAAGTATATGTCCAGCATCACATTGAATCGTGGCTATCGCATTAATTTTTCAGTAAGGACTTGTTTAATATTAATAACAATAACAACAAAGATATTTTATTTAAACAATTCAAGCTGTAAATGTAAAATATTTTTAAGTTCATACATCCGAATTGGTAAAAATGTCAATTAGAAAAGACGGATTTTATATGTTAAATGAATATACTCCATTATGAAGATTAATATCGACATCTGTTCCATGAATAATTCATATATTTTGGTTATTTTTTATAAATTTAAATGTTTAAGTCTATTATATAAAAAAATGGTGTGTTAATGTAATATACCGTATACTTTATGCTTACTGTAGAAGTTCAAACTTATGATATATGCTTAATGGAAAAATAAATAAAATTAGAAAGAAAATTCATCTCTTCTGTTTCTATCAAAATATTTTCGACTAAAATTGCATTAGAAGAAATATGCGATTGTTTGTATCATCTGGAATGTAATAAGAATATAAAATAATCTTCATCGACGTTTCATAAATTTAACTGCTAGATCGAACTTACTGTATACTTTTCTGATACTTTCAGAAAATCTTTAACCTACTTTCTTCAAAGAACACTTCCATTATTATTATTATTTTTTTTTATATAATTTTGTCAGTTCCAATCTTTTCTTTTTGTTTGTATCTTATTTTTCAGTATCCACTAAGTTTCCAATCCTGTACAGACATTGCGTGTTTCGCTACACGGTGGGAAATACCAGATGGATTTCTTTCGAAAGAGATGTTAAATTATCTGTAGATCCTTGCGCTAAAGTTATCAAAATAATCCCTTTTTATAAATACCCATTAAGGAGCTTTTAAAAATAATCCATATATTGCGAATTTCTACTCTTTCTTATATGATAGTCTATACCGTATAAAAGTAGAAAAAAAATCTACAATATGTACTGTCTTAAAATAATATTATTAAGGTAAAAATTGCTGAACAAAAATTACATATTGCATTTATATTTTAAAAATAAAACACAATTCAGTTTCATTTAAATGCAATTATATAATTATGTAGAGTCTCTTATAATATTTGCAAGCATAAGTCTGTAATAACATATTTATTATTGCTATAATTAATGTATTTAGATAAATATTATGAGTTTTTAATGATAAATAAATATAGTTTATTAGATTTATTAATTTTAATATTCGTTAAAAATATTAAAATTAAAGTATATTTATTTCATTAAATTTAATGGGAGATAAATATTTATACTTATTAAGCTATTTCTAGTGCATGCTTATTGCATATTATTTATTAAAACTGTGCTTAATTTAGCTGATATAGTTGTAAATTATTTATACTTTATGCATTTTGTGTTACATCTTTTTTTATACAATATATATATACAGGGTGGAGAAAAACTTCGTCGTAAAATTTTGTGTACTGATAGGTGGCCTCGAAACAAGTCGAAAATATCT
>WUQG02437823.1:0-13830 GCA_011317285.2 Androctonus mauritanicus
CAAAACACTAGATTTATACCCCAAGACATACATAACACTACAAAAGGCATCACTACTCAATACATGTAACATAGTAAAAAAGTTTCTCAGCACTGACTCAGAGAGTTAGTTAACACACAACTAAACATCACCAAGTAAGTAGGGATGTCTTGACTCTTGTCTGACATAGCACTTTATTCCAGAGTTATTCCATACTCACATTGATGTACCCCAATATAGTAATAATAATAATTACTATTATTGATAGAATTAAATTCATATCAAGCATTCAATTACAAAAGATCTTAATATTTTATCAAAAATATTTTTTTTATTAAAACTTTAATAATAGTAATCTCATATTTTTAACTTTGTCATTATTTATAAATTTTAATTTCTCATAAATAGATGTTATAAGAAAATATATTAATCATGAATGATTTTGATTTTGGTGAGTTTAATCATGAATGATTTTGATTTTGGTGAATTTATTTTAAGTTTATGATTACTGGACAAAATGCAATAATTTTATAAATCTCAAGTGTATATGTACACATTATTATTATTATTTGCAAAATGGAATACATGCAATGCATGTTGTATGTGTATATTTGAATATATATATTTATATTCACATCCATTCATATTTCAAGAATTACAGAGCTAATTTTAAGTGAATTTGATATGATAAACTCTGATATGAACCATTATTAGCCAAAACATGAATTGGGAGCAAAAATTATGTAGATTAATGTGATATTAATATATTTTAAACTATTTATTATTGAATTTTGATATGATTTTGAAGTTCAATGAGATAAACTAAATAAAGAAAAATGAATTTACTTATAAAATCTTTTAATGAATTTTTGAATATTTTAAGATTTTAATATCAATTTTTCTCATTAGAAATATGAAATGTTTAATAATGTTATTAGAAATAAATTTTATAATTTATATAAATAGTTCAAGACTTTATTTTGATTAAATAAATAAATAATTTAATTAATCAAAATAAATTAAACTCCTACTGACAATTTTTTATATGAAATGATAAATTACTTAACTATAAAATAAAAATAAAACTTAAAAGTTCCGTTTATATTTTCTGTTTATAATTAACTTTTTTATTATTTGAAAAATATATTAAAAAGATGGTATCACCATTAAAGCAAATTTTTCATCTGTATCTTAAGAAAAAATAAATTTGAGTTTCAAAAAACAATGTAAAATATTGAAAGTTTTTCATTTCTTTGCTCAAATAAGATAGGGATTATGATAAAATAATTATAATTGATATATTGGGCTACACTTCAACATATCTAAAAAAAGTCAGCTTCATACAATCTCCATTTAGGAAAGTTATATAAGAAAAAAAAATGTATTTTCTTCAAAATCATATATTTTGTGGAACAGTGCTCTTATAGACTGCATGATTTCAAATATAACTGATTTTAAAATTCTTATACAAGTATAATTTATTATTTAACTAATTAATCTCTAATAAATGTTGTTTGTTATCAATATATATAAATTAAAAATTAACTCACTTGTTTATATTCCATTAATTCTAACTGTAACATCTGTATTTCTCTTCTAAGAGCACCAATTGTTTGACTTGTTTTATCTTGATTAATCATAACTCTGTTTTTAATATTCTTGGCACGATTAGCATATTTCAAAGTATTTAATGTTTCCATAAAATCACGATCAGATGGTGAAACACAAGCAATCATCAATGTTCGGCTATAAAAAATTTTTCTTGTTATTTTGGCACATAAAAATAATAAAAAAGTTAAGATATCAAGCATCAATAATAAAAAAGTTAAGCCTCAATAATAAAAAAGTTAAGATATGCAAGCATACCTCATCTTCTCAATTATATTCCATATTTTTATTTTATATCTCAAAAAGAAAATTATCTGCAAAATAATAATTAGAATAAATATATGAAACAAATTAACACATAGTTGGGTTGGATCCAGAGCCCTCTTGAAGAACTGAAGGTGAAATCTGGAATCAAACTTAGTCTTCCAAGGTGTTAAGCATTTGCCATTGCAAGCACAGTAGCATTAAGGTGCCTAATGCTACTGTGCACCTTAATAATGATAGTGTAAGCTTTTACGTATTTATATGCATTAGAAAATGAAAAAAAAACTGTGATTTGTTTTACAGCAGTGGTCTGGAATGTAATTGTCATAATAATGAGGTATGCCTATATTTATAAAAAAGAAAAGAAAAAAACTATCAAAAATTTATAGTAACTTGAAGTTTAATCATTTCAATCCACAAATAAGTATATATTTTGCATTATAAAAAGATGTTTATATCTGCAATTATAAGAAATATCTTATTATTTCAAATATAGAACTAAAAATACTAAAACATGATTGCATTTGCTTGTTTTTCCACCAATAATTTTAAATCCATAATGCTGTATAATAGTTTTAAATCAGAATATTATGGAAGCCATTATAAATAAAGGAAATTAAATTTAGGAAAAAAATATTAATTTAAAACTAATAATTTTTAAAATAACCATAATACATGCATAGAAAAATAAAAAGTATTATTATAATTTACATCTAATTTTCAATAATATTTTTTGAAATTTTAAAAAGCAAATTTGTTTTATTAAAAGTATTCCTGAGATCTCATAGTTTTTCCTTATTTTACAAATTTTTGCATTAATAAACAGCTCTAATTTATGTCTGTTTTTCAATTTGTGAAAATAATTTTGTTTTTTTAAAAAAAACTATTTCATTATTAATTAATTTATTATAATTTTATATAATAATTTAGAATCACTAATTTATATCTTAAATGAATTTTTTTAGCATACCAGGTCCTCAAATTGTTCATTAAAAAATTGTTATTTCAGATGTACTGTTATTAAATCATAATTCAATCTACTTAGGAGATTATTTCATCCAAATATTCTTAAACTAGCCAATTTTACTCTAGTAATGATTTTAGAATTAAACTACCAAATTAATGATTATTTATTAATTATGCTATAGTGCCACCATCTCTCGGATTAATAAATATTTATTTTAATTTTAAGCTAAGATTGCACCTTTTTTTCTTTAATAATTAAACTATATTTTTTACTGTTTTCTTGAAATTAAAAATTTGTTTTGGTATGGAGCTGAACCAGGATCTTTGAATTACCATTCCAATGCTTTAATCAATTAGATAAGATATTGACAGATTTATGATTTCAGGATGTATATAATGAGGATAATTTAGAAATAACAATTAATAAATAATTGTTAAATTTGGCCATTTAGTTCTAAAATAGGTCATTAGAAGTAAAATATGGCTAGTTTAAGAATATTTAAATTCTATTATTAATTTAATGATATGAAAAACTGATTGTTTTTCCACTGATTGGTTAAATACAGTCAACTTGTGATGAACATTTGGCTATAGTGAGTATTGTTTTGTTTGTCCTGATCCATGGATATTTTGATGTATATTGATAATTTTGGTTATAATGAATTCTCACTTCAGTTTTAGTGACACACAAAAATGGAAATTCCAAACAATAATGTCATTCTAACATTATAATTTTCTTGAAAAAAAAACCTGTTGCTTAATTCAAAGATTGTCAAATATATTTTTCTCATATATTACAGTCAGTCCCTATAATTGCTATTCTGGTGAATTATTAATTATATTAGAAAATAAAGATTTTTTGCTTGAAATTTTTATGATGTCATCATGTCACAACACGGCAACACTCAGAATGCTAAAATTACAATTAAATGTTCAAAAAGTTCCAGAATTGATGCAATAAAAGGTATTACAAAATGCCATAATCACAATTATTGCTGGTTATCCTAAAAATAATGCTCTCCAGAATCAACACACAATTTTGGAAGGCACTTTTTGGAATATCCTTAAGTTTTCATGTCATAGCTATTTGAATAACTTTAATGCCTACATGAAGCTGTCCTTTTAGTGCATTTTTTATCCTGGAGAACAGGAAGAAGTCACAGGCTAATAAATCAAAAGAATACATCATATGTGGCAATACTGATTTGATGGTGTGCCAGGAATTGTTGGACTTACTATGCTATATGGGGTCAAGTATTATCATGGAGCAAGAACCAATTTCCAGATTGCCATAACTAGGAACGACAGCAATAAAAATTATGGAATAAACTTTGTAAGACTTGCTTATAGAACTTTTGATTTGCCATTTGATTCATTGGTAAGAATTTCCTGTGGACTATACCTTTATATTCAAAAAACGCTATCAATATCACCTATAATCATTGATGGTTGCATATGGGCTTTCTTTATCACTGGTGAGTGGGTACCTCATTATTCAGTGCTTTAAAATTGCTTGGTCTATAGATCATACTGCATTATACCATGTTTCATCTCTTGCAATAATTTTGGGGAAAAATCAGAATCCTCAGCTGTAATTCCCAGCAAATAGAACAGGTCAATGAACAAACCTCTTTTTAGTCTAGTAAAAATGTAGGTACAAATCTGGCATTCAATTTTCATTTTTCCAGATTCTTGCATGGAATGTCATGACAGATAGACTTACTGATATCAATCACCTCAATCAAAAGTCTAATTATAATTGAGTAATCTTTCTGATTACAAACTACTTTGATTTTTTCTGTTGTATGCAAATGGCAGAATACTTAGATCTTGGTTTATCAACAATGAATTCCTGCCCATCACAAAACCATACATACTACTCAAAATCTCAGCTACAGGATAATACTGCTTCTCCATATGTTTCATTTAACATTTGATAAGTTTCTGTAGCTGATTTACCAAGCTTCTAATAAAAATGAATGCTCATTCTTTGCTGTTCCATGGCCAACAATAAAATAGGACAAAATATTTGCCATGACTCATTTAGTAAGTTTCTGTCTTTTACACTGCATTGATTAAAGTTATAGTTGACTGCACCTGTTGGTATTGCTATAAACCAGATTCCAGCTGTTTACTGATTGGTCAATGGCATGTTCTGGCATATACATTCTAATTTTTTCCCACTAATGTTACATCATTATGATACCAGTCCTGGAACTTTTTGGTCATAGACTGTATTTAAAATTGCAATAAAATGAATGATTTTGTGCAATTTACTGATGTAAGTATTAAATAAACATATAAAATTAAATTAAGCATTATTTTGTTATTTGTTTCAAATAATTTTCTTATGAAATCTAAATATTGTAATAATGATAAAATTAAGCATGTGACTTAGCCACTTGAAAATATACAAAGCATTGAAATTTAGCCAAAAAATTACCATTGTAATTATAAAATTAAGAAACTAGACTAATATCATTTAATTTTGGTAAAAAAATGAATATTTTTATGAAAGAAAATTGTTTATAAGTTTTTATTAATGTTTAATTAATAAAATACTGATGTATTCAATTAAAATCAATATCTAGTGGTTTATATTGAACAATATTATTTCATTTTAAAAAAATTTTTATTAAAAATAAAAATGCAGCAAGCATTGATTGGAATTGAATGTAAATGGTATACTGGGAGTGACATTTCAGTTTTAGTGAACAAAATATTAGTTTTTAAAAGTTCATTATAATCAGAGTTGATTATATATTTTCATATCAAATTTATTGCTGTATACTACTGACTTTATATAAGAAAAAATTATAACAAAGGTTATATGACAATGATGAACACAAATCATTTAATTATCACATCTTTAAAAAACTTTTGCATCTATTTAATAATATAAAACAATAATTATTCTATCTGAATACAATATTTAATATAATTATTGTCATATTTGTATTCATATATAAATTTCTCTATTATTATATTTTTCTACTATATCAGAAAAATGCTATGTCTAACAAATGTATCATTTAAAGAAGAGAATTATTTTGTTTTTTTTACATTCCACTTAAAAAATTATCATAATAAAATCTATAATTATCATGTTTTTAGACAGACAGAAATTTTTTCAAAATTTTTAAAATTTTTAATTCCAGAAAATTTATTTTTGTAAATAATTTATCAGAATCGAGTCTTTTAAGAATTGAAGATAAACTTAAGGAAAATATTTGATGAAATTTTATAATAAACTAAAACATATGATAAGAAACAGAAATAAAAATATTAATAAATTTTATTCTGCATGTATTTAATTTTAAGTTATTTCAAATATTTCTACCTGTTTCCTCCCAATGAATCTTGTAATAATCTTGTAAGTTTTGAATCCCTATATGGAATATGAGTAACTTTATGACTTTTGTCACCTAATGCTGAAATAACATTTCCAAGAGCCAACTGAAAATGAAAAGTTATTATTTTGAAAAAATTTCTAAAAACAATTTCAAATCTGTATAATTATTGAAAATATTTTAATGTTTATTTTGTTTAAAACAAAGTTTAATTTAAATGATTCATGAATCAATATTATCAAAACAGTTAAATATGAATAACTAAAAAATATGGTATAATATATTGAGACATTCATATATTAAATAAATTAAACTTTATTTGATTTTGAATAATATAAATTTAAAGTGATAATTCCAATTTTTGATTATATGAATTTAAAATCATTTGGCTAAGAATACTGTAATTTAAATAAAAATTATAAATACTAAATTACAAATTACAAACTTAATGTTGTTAAATAAATATAATATTTTCTGAATAGATAATTTTTGATTTAAAAAATTACTCACTAATTATACTTTACTTCATTGAATAATATAATTGTTTAGTCAAAAAAAAGTAAGTTGTAAATTGTGAGAAATTTTTGTTATAAATCAATGAAATAAATATAAATGTTATTAAAACTATGATTGGTATTTCATCTCCAGAAAGTTTAAAAGATCAATAAGAATTAAATTATTATTATTATTATTATTGAATTACCAAACCACAATTGATGGAAATCCCTTCTTTAGCTCTTTCTCCTGTTGCACCTGTCCGTTTTAATCTTTCAGATCCTGCCAAATCAACAAAGTGAAACTTTGCTGTTAATGTTTCAAATTCATTTAATGGTTCATCAACTCCATCTACACCTTCATCTTCTTCTAAATCTTCAATTACCATATGTCCTCCATTCTTAAAAATATAAACTATCTATTATCATATAAAACTAAAAATAATGAATTAAAATATTGTAACCATATTTCAGAAAACTATTTTCATTAATAAAATTTTCCATTAGTACAAAAATTCATATCAATTATTAGATATTTTTCACTTATTACAAAATTTGTAAAAAGATAAAAAATAAACAAATATTACATTTATTATAGATTGAAACAGTAAAATTTTAAATTAGTTTATTTATTAATTTAAACACAAATTTATTTTTATTTAAATATGAGTTTACATTTTCAGCTTATATTTGTTTAAATGTATAAATATTTAAAAAAAATTAATAAAAAAATAAAACATAAATTACCTTTAACTTAACAATTCTCTGTTGTTTAATATGTAAAGTAAATATAGCATGAGAACGTGAAGACTGAGCATTCATTTGAGTGCTAGCAGTTGTTCTGGACAAAGCTCCCACTTTTAAACATTGAAGAGTCTGAAAAATAAAAAAATTGAAATTATTCAATAATTCAGAATTTGAAAGCATATTAAAAATAAAGAAATTCCCACTCCATTTTAAATTAATTATTATTATATTAGTATTCTGCAAATATAAAAATATGTCTTCAGCTTTGAAATTATTAACTCCTAATAATTTTTAATTTATTATATAAATTGGAAGATTTATTATTTATCTGTTTTGTTTTAAGATTTGATTAGTAAAAATATTGTACTAATAAAATTTTTTACTATGTCCCCAAAATAAAAAAAAGATTTTATATATGTTTACATAAATTTTTTAAATATAAAATTATTTATAGCAGATACCAAAAAAACATCTATTTGCAATATTCTATTCATGTGTCAAGTTTTAGTTTCATTCTCATTGGATAATTAATCAGTTTATTACAAATCTATTGGGAAAAATTGGATTATTATTATTTGTGATATTATCATGAAATACAGCACCTCTTATGGCTTTCAAAAAAAACTCATTGCTTATAAAAGATTTGGTGGAATAATTGCTATATTATTATTCCTTGTAAATACAGAATCCTCAATTCATGATAGCAACATGTTTTTAAAATTTTTGGTTATAATTCAAATCCACTGAAACTTGAGACTATTTAATTTCTCAGAGATACAAATACTATAAAAATGGAAATTAGGTTCCCAACTATGAAAACTCAAATATTCAAAAAAGTAAGAAAAAAAAAAAAAAAAATATATATATATATATATATACTATAATGAAAAAGCATACATTTTGTCACTGCCAATCCTTTGCACATGTAAAAATAAAAAAATAAAATATTATCAACAAATAAAAACAATAGTGTAATATATAAATGTATGAAGTTTGGCAATAAAATAATGAGAATTTGTTATATCTGTCATTATGGCAAAACTGTAATGATAGAATATATGGCAAGTGTCTCCTTTGTTCTTCAACTATGTGCTTGCTAAACTAGAAGTTTGTAATGTTGACAGTTGCTTTTTGCATAAGAGAGTTTTTCTTGGAAGATTAGGAAAATGAATGACATGGTTCAAGAGTGAAGAACTGTCATCAAATTTTTAATCAAATTAGATTAAAAATGTTCAAATGTTCATTAATATGATTATTTCAATATAACCCTCAGACTCAAAGACAGAAGTGATAGTGGGTTGACAAAAATGGAAATTGTTCTGCAAAAGCATACATGTAGAAATTGAAAATCATAATGATAATTTCAAAGCATTGATGATTCAAGGCGAATATGTTTCTGTCCAATCAGAAGTGATTGGTGGCCTATCCATTTAATTTCAAAGCAAAGTAATTTGTTTTTTTAACATTTGTGGTTTGTGCACAAGGAATTTCTTGCAGATTATTTGTTCATATAGGAGTTTTATTGTGATATTTTCGAACATTTGATGCAGTCTTCCATACTTTGCTCACAATTAGCAGAATCAGAATGGATTTTGATAATGATAATGTTCCTTCTCATTCTTCAATGGTTTTGTACCAGTTTATAGCTAGAAAACAGTGTTCTCTTATAACACTTTATTTATAACCTTGATCTTGCTCCAAATAACTACTTTTAATTTCCTAAAGAAAGTCGCTAATAAAAAGTTGCTATTTTGATACAGTAAACATTATCCAGAAACTGTGACCAAATGCTGAAGAGGCTGTTAAAAAATACCAACACTATTTTCAGTCATGACAGGAACTTTTGCACAAATGCATTAATCTTGGACAAATTACTGTGAAGACAGAAGAATCATTAAATTGCTTATATTATAATAAACTTTTATTAAAAAATTCTCATTATTTTATTATATGTGAAGTGAGTTTGTAATTACTTCACATACAAATTTTCATTATGTTTATAGAAAAAATAAACCATTTATTAAAATTGGATATAACTACAATAATAAAATAAAACTTTGGTTAATATTATTTACATTGAATGCTTGAATCTGGCTTCTTTAAAAGTTTAAATAATGCAGCATGAGGAGATAGAAAATGATTTTCTTGATAATGTTAACATTAGCTGTAAAAATTATTGTCTGATTCTTTTTAATCATTTTCATTAGCTATAGATATTGATAGATGTTGATCATATTCAATTTTTTATGTTATGTGCAATTAGGAAATTTTGTAGTTGATTACTTGATTTAATTATGCTGTTGAATCTTATAAAGGATATTTGATGACAGCACCAATTCAGAACCTATCATAGGCTAGCCATATCTATTTAACTAGATTGAATGAGAAAATTCAGCAGACTGGGACCAAATTTTATTAGAAAAATTTATAAGTATGACAGAACTGAAGCTGGATCCTTTAGGTAATGTGTGATTTCATCATCATACAGCCATTCAATCAATGGAAACTGTACAAATGAATTTAATTATAATTTGTGATATCAAACTGAATTATAACTTAAAATTAAATTTTTTTAATCTAGATAGTTAATTTCTGATTTATATTATAATCAATATAAAAATAAAAGCACTTTTAGGCAGACAGGTATAACAAAATAAAATTAACTTTAATTACAAATTTATATTATAATCTCACCTCCTCAACTGACATAACAGTTCTTGTAGTCACACCAACAGTATAGATTCCACCTCTAGCATCTTCATGAATTTTAATATGGGTTTTTCTCCCCTATGAAATTAAAAAAAAAACAATAATAATTATGCTATTGAATATCATAATCTAAAATTACCTATTAATAAATAAGAAGTTCCAGCAAGAACTAAAATTGTCTACTTTCCAAAGGTGTCATTTATTTTTCATATATTTAGCATTTGGAATCCATTGATTTTGTGTATCCAATTTTAATGCTAACATAACCAGCCTAAATGTCACAATGCTATCAGATTATTGAGTTGATATAATCATCATGATGTCACACATTATTACATCATTAGGAGGTTATAATTGTATGTTTTGTGATATCATCCATTGTTACATTATGATGACTTCACATTAGGGCTATGACATTTTATGATAAATATTAAGATAAATGATGCTGTGTAAGAAAGAAAGTAGCCATATGTTACTTCTATATGTCTGACACTTAATACCATCTATTGGCAATAATATAAACTAAAATTTTAATAAAAATGAAATTCTGTCTTGCAGGATTAGTTGAACCTATAGGATTAGAGAATGTGGCTTCAAGGTGTCCTTTAATGGCAGAACATCATTACCAAATTTCATGAAAATCTGCTAAATAATTCAACAGTTATTAATGAGAGGAACACAGACAACCAGATATTTGCCTGATCTTGTAAGTCTCCATTTTCTTAAAGTAGGTTAAAAATCTTCATGTTTTATAAAAGATTAAGAATGTTAAATAGTATCAGCAAAATTGCTTTGTGAAAATTTCTATTTCATTAAAAATGAAGACTACAGATTTTAAAATTCATGTTTAATAAATATACTTTATTTTACAATTTAACATAATAAATTTAAATGAAGCATATATAATGTGAATAAAATTTATTTTTAATGTAAATAAAAGTTGATCAATTATGTAGCTTTGTTTTATATATACAGTTATATCTTAATTTATACTGCTTCATTTTTTAATGCTTTGCTAATATAGAGCTTCTCACTTATGTTCCATGTTTTTATTTTATAACTCAAAATAAAAATTATCTGCAAAATAATACTTAGAATAGGTATATAAAACATAAATTAACATATAGATGAGCTGGGCCTGGGGCTATCTTGAGAAACAAGATTTGAAACTTGGGTCAAACCTGGATTCTCCAAGGAGATATGTGAATATTTTAAAACACAGCTATCTGGTCAAGTTTTTTAGGCCTAAAGCTATTGTTCACTTTTAGGCTTTCACTTGATTAGCAAACGAAAAAAGACTGTGATTCACTTTACAGCAGTAGTCTGGAATATAACCACTGCAATAATGAGGTATGCATGTATATATAAAAAATAAAATATATAATAAATGATTATATAACTGATTTTTTAACTTTTTCATATGCCTAATCATAATTCATCAATTACATAGGGAATTAATCACGTAATCCAAATATCCTAACAAGCACAAACTTCCCTAGTGGTTAAATTTTGTATTAACTGCCAATTAATAATTATTATTTTAATTTATATTACAGTGCTACCATCTATTGGATTAATAATTAATTATTTAAATTTGGGCTAAGGTGGTCAGATAACTAATCATAATTGATGAATTATGATTAGTTATCTGACTTGAGCCAAGTCTGTTTGCCCAAATAGTGCCAAGGGAGCCCATGGCTGAGTTTAGCCCATTTGGGAGCGCTGTTATCGGCTAGGTCCGATAATTCCTAAATTAAATACATCCCGAAATTGGAAATCTGCCGATGTCTTAGTAGTCTAACTGGTAAGGTGTCAGGACGGTAATCTGAAGTTCCTGGTTCGATTCCAGGCCAAGGCAAATTTTTTATTTCAGGAAATTAGTTAAAATTCTAGTTTAATTATTAAATAATAGATGGCGCCACCTTAGCACAAATTTAAATAATTAATTATTAATCCGATAGATGGTGGCACTGTAGTATAAATTAAAATAATAATTATTAATTGGCAGTTAATACAAAATTTAACCACTAAGGGAATCTGTGCTTGTTAGGATATTTGGATTTTTTCATACAGTATGTATTGTTTATTTTCTTTATTTTTTTTAACTATCATCCAATAGTTAAAAAAATATATTTGTATATTGATATTGATTATATCAATATATATATATATAATGATTTATTTTTATTTCTATCAAGAAGGATTTCAAGATTATTGTTGCTTCAAAATAAATTTTAATTTTTACAAAAAAATAAAAATATAAAACAGTTTCTCAAAACTAAAATAAAAATCAAATCAATCTTCTGATCTGTCATTACAGTTGAGTCAGATTATCCAAGGAAATCAGGGAAAGTAATTTCTCTGGATAAACTGCAAAATATACTCATTTCCCAAAGTTAGGTTTTAGTTCATTCTAATACTAGTGACTCAAGACAGTAGAGAAGTAACAAGACTAGTTATTCAAGACAATATAAATCAAATCAGATTTTCCCATAAATGTAATGCTAAAATGAAATAATAGTTCCAGACAAAAAATTTTGACCAATAAAATCAAATATATTTATTCTGTACTTATAAAAGATTTGTAAAAATATATGAAATCTAATAAATCAAATGAAAATACACAATTCAAGAATGAAATGGCATTCTTTCTCGAATTATAGCCAGGGAAAATGAATTATCACTAAAGCCCAATAATGAAAATTGCAATGAACAAATCTTTGATCATGGCTTAAGTAAATCAAGCATTGACTTTTGCAACATAAATTCTTCTTCTAAAAACCTAAACATCCTCTCTAATCTTTGCTTTGTTGTTGTTGTTTGTTCAAATCAAATTCCTCAAGAATCTAATGCAGGTTCAATAAGTTTTGAAAGTGTCATGATCTAAATCTGTTGGTTTAGGTTAAAATTAGCATGTTTTGTTCCATATTTCAGTAAGATCATAGAGTTTGAGTTCCTTATTAATGGGAATTTAGAAATAACTTCCAGATCAAGTTTGCTGCCATATGGGGTTTCTATGTTATTTGGTCCCTGAATAAGTTGTGAAAAAATTGCAAACTTACTATGGATGATCTTTATTGTTTTGTCAGAGGATCTGTCCATAATCATAAGAGTCTCCTATAATCTTTACTACATCTAGGATATTGAAAAACTTCCATCTTCAGTATCTTTTTCTTATTAAATTTCACACTCTTTCTATCCTTCTGAATACTAAGGAGCAAAGCATTTCAATGGCCATTATAGGACAACTACGTGTGTAATGAGTTCTTTCTTTTTTGTTTTATATTGCTTTTCTGCTGTAACTAACTAAATGGCAGAATTATTTCATCATTTATCAAAGGCTGTCTATATCTGTAGAGGATCAACTATGAAGTAAACAATGGATTAAATGTACTTGGTAAACATTTCTTGAAAAAATCAGGAAGTATGGAATCTGAAATTGAACCTAAATTTTCCGAGATGAAATGCAACACAATTCTATGTAGTTATTGTTCACTATAAATCAATGGAAATAATTTGGCTTTTCATCCAGAGGCCAGAATAGAATCTGGTTCTAAATTGATGAATGGAATTAGATAGGCAGCATTTGGCAGCAAGATAACATGTATGAGATGCAAATTATTCTTACAAGGGGATGGTCAGACGTTCCCCTCCCCGATTTGACTGAAATTGCACATACGTACAGTACTTAAAACTAAATGTTTAAATATGGA